>CM062281.1:29702789-29707789 GCA_031216635.1 Dissostichus eleginoides | reverse complement strand
ATTTGCAGATCACGAGGTACTGACTGATCTTGTTTACCCGCGTTTTTCCCCAACAGCCGTTGTCCGTCTGAATCGTTTTCCCATCAGCTCCTTTCTGGGAACTCATTTCCTGATCACACAGCTGTATTTCGGACCCCGATGGCTTCTAATGAGCCCCTAACGAGACTAAAGGCCACTAACGAGCCCTTAACTTGCCTGAAGGTCCTTGAAAAGCACAACAAGCTAATGGACAATTAGCATAATGATAGCAATGGTTACTGGAGCCCCAATCACATCAAGATGACTCAAACAAACACTAACCTGCAATTAAAGGTCAAACAGTCCACAGACAGACAGAAACAAAGACTCTATGCATTACATTCATGTACACAATATCTGTTTTTATTACTGCACATATTTTATTCCGCTCTATTTCAATGTAAATACTGTTATATTAATTATTATTTTTTAATGTTATTATAGTTTTCTTTAAATAGTTATGGAAACACTTTATATTAAGGTACACAGATTCCCCATCAACTAGTTGTTAATTAACATGCATATTAGCAGTATATTGGCTCTTTATTAGTCATTATAAAACACTTATTAATGCCTTATTCTGCATGACCATATTCTACAAGTAATAAGCCATTAGTTGAGAGTTTTTCCTCAATAACCCTCTAATGAGTGCTTATTTATTGCAAGTAAGGAAGTTGTTGTGCATGAGTTTTGGTCTTAATATGCTCTGCTCAATATGGGCCTAATAAGGCAGTAGTGCCACAGAATAGTAATTCTCCCATAATAACACTTAATATGATTTATTCTTATGTAACAAGACATGAAACTATAAGTGTTAATTGTGTCTAAAATAACTCTATTTTGAATTCTTGTTTAACTTTTATGTATGCACCACGACATCAAGTGAAATTCCTCGTACGTGTCAACCTACCTGGGCATAAAGCTGATTCTGATTCAGATATGAGGAAACACGGACATTAATAAATGCTTTTGTCTTCACTGACGGTCTATTTTTAAACCGGTACGAAGATGTAGAAGAAAGTTGAGAGTTTGAAAGAGATAATTAAACTAGTGATGTGACGTTCACGAACCATCCGATTCTTTTGAACGGCTCTTTGGTACGAACGAAGGGAACCGAGTCGTACTTGGTGAGAGCCGTTCTTTTTATCGTTGGTTCACTGCCTGCCATAAATCCACTCGCCTTTACGTGAACCGTGAAAAAACTTGATTTTATTCCCCAAGCGTATTCTGTGAAGACCCGCCCCTACTCTGATTGGTTAGGTTTAGGCAGGAGTGCAACATTTGAAAAGCCAAAATATATTTTAAAGCAGGGTCAACAAATAATCTCCACCGACACTTTAAAAAAAAACGGCTCTTTTGAACGGCTCTTTTGAACGGCTCATTTGAACGGCTCTTTTGAACGGCGCTCCGAAAGGAACGGAGCCATAAGATCCGGCTCCCTTCAAAGAGCCGTAATTCCCATCACGATAAATGGAAAGAAATACCGGGTTTAAAAGAGGTTCAGTATTTCAGCAAGTTCCACTTTTCTTCCATCTTAATCGTTTTTATATTGTTCCTATTTTCAGACGAGGTGTTTCATCCTCAAACCTCAAGGATTTCTTTCCTCCATCATCGGGTGTTAATGTGTTTTTATCTAAAGAAAGAAATGGATATCACGCAACCATTCATGCCAGCAGCATTCATTGTAATATTATATTTAAATGTACTATTTTACCTGTACTTTCATCTGTTTTATAATTGTGTGGAAATGAGCTATTAGCTGAAAGCTGGTATGAATCATGTCTTCTCTTTTGTGAGATTAATGTTTCTGTATGCATGGTCCTTGTTCAAATAAATACATTCATTAAATGGAAGATTTCGACTCTTATACCGATTACAACTGAGGTGCTCCTCGCTCGATCTTTCTTTCTTTGCCTCTTCTGCGAGCCTGCGTGTGGTTTTATCAGAAAGTGTATTCCGTCTCCTCGGGGTTTTATCAAAAGCAATTATTTTCTCCATATGATGAGAGCATTGCGGGGTTACTGTGCTCTTTACAACAACAAGAAAAAGAAAAGCCAGGTCTTAAAGTTGGCTCTACATTTGTAGCTATGGTTACAGATGTCAGGGTTGTTGTAGCCTTTTTTTAAAGGTCTAATCTTTGTGTTTTTTTGGTACTTTTGTGGAAAAAAGATGACTCCACGCTTTTATCCAAAGCGACTTCCATACTCAATACTGTGGAAAATCCCCACAGGAGCAGTTTGGGGTGGAGTGTCTCTGGGACTCAACGCCATGCTGACTGCAGTGGGGTTTGAACCTGTGCTCCCCTGATCCCAACACCAACGCTCACCCCACTGCGCCACACGCCTGTCATGGGAGCTTTAAAAAAACATGCTAACTTTCCAAAAAATGTCCTCGCTTTGCAAAACTGGTCCTCGTAAAGAATGCGGTGGTCCCCACACATACATTTAAACAAACACACACACACACCGACCTGTATCAGAGTGTACAGTGACTTTGACAGATTTAAACTCAGGTCTCTTGTCCTCTATTGTTGTCTCTCTGCAGTAATCCTGATCAAACATTGTTTTAATCTCCGTCCTCTTCACTCGCTCCTTTTCTGTCTCCTCGTCTCTGTCGTGTCAAATGATCATATAATCATTTAAAACACATAGTCTTATACTCTGATTGCCTTTTACTCTGTTAAATGGTATGTTTAGTCTCGTATGTGTTTAACAGAGACGTATGTTAAGGGTTTACATTTCAGGAGGCAAAGGAATTGTAAAAGGTGGATTCAAATGGTTTAATGGTTTAATGATGGGATGGAGGAGCAGCTGTTTCCTCTCATGAATACACAGAGAGACTGTCAGCAGAACTTCTTTATCCTCTGAGGATGAAGCTGCTCTGTTCCTGCATTTCAGATCCATTTCACTTGTTTATTGACTTTCTCTATTACTTTTTTAAATATAACAAAATACAAACTTTGTCCATGAATCATTTATCAGTTTCTCTGAAGAGTTTCCTCCACAGTCTCCTCCTCCTCTTCCTCCCTTATTGTCCAACACCAATTAATTCTGCACCACTAATGAGCCTCGGCAGCTGTGACTGTGCCGCAGAGGAAGTTAATCACTGATCAACCGTCATGTCTGAATCTAAATCCTGAGCATGTTTCGCCTGTTGCAATAACTTCAAACCCTGCATTCGTCCTCTTAGAGACTAAAGATGTGTTGGATTCTTCAGCGGCAGATTCATCGATCACCGTGAGTCCTGCAGATTCATCGATCATCACGAGATGAGAGGATGCTACTCACATCTGACACAGAATATGAGCAAAACACCCCAAAGCTGAAGACAGTCACTACATAAATGCTCTTTAAATCCCAGGGTATTGTAAGGAAGCAGAAATGAAGGTCCTACAAACAGCAGCTAACAGTCTGTAGAAATATGTTTCCTTTACAACTTAGGAAGCCAGAAATGTCCATTATTATTTTGCCAATAATTGATCTAAAACCACTTTTAAGGGGCCTATTCTTCTTTTGGGGGAAACATAAGTAGAGTACATTTACTCAAGCACTGTACTTAAGTACAATTTGAAGGTACTTGTACTTTACTTGAGTATTTCAAGGTTATGCTACTGTGTACTTATACTCCACTCCAGTTCAGAGGTACATGGTGTACTTATACTCCACTCCAGTTCAGAGGTAAATGGAGTACTTCTCCTCCACTACATGTATTTAATACCTTTAGTTACTTCACAGATGTGGATGAATGATGTGAAATATAACCAAGTGTTAAATCAGACTTTAGTTCCACCTGGAGTAAATCCACAAGCTACCCTGCAGTATACAAAGCCATTCAAACTAGCTGCACCTTTACCAGCTTTGAGAACACTTTCATGATCAATCATTATAAAACATATCATATATATTATTCTGAAATGGACCAATCTGCACAATGACTACTTTTACTGTCGCTACTTTCACTATATTTTGATGAGAATACTTTTCTACTTTCACTTGAGGAACATTTTGAATGCAGTACTTTTACTGACACAGAGTATTCCTACACTCTGGTACTTCTACTTTTACTCTTGTACAAGATCTGAGTACTTCTACTTTCACTCAAGTACAAGATCTGAGTACTACTACTTTTACTGTAACAGAGTATAATCTAAGAAGGAAATCATTTTTTTTTAAAACAACAGCTATATTAAAGAAATATTAAAACAAAAACACGATTAAAAAGTCAACAGATTTTTTTAAATAATACCTCAGTATTATTGTAAATATTGCAATATATAGATCTGTATTTAATTAAATATGCCTAAACCATGCACCTTATAAAGAATGTATATGCTTCTAAATCTGCACCTTATCCAAATATATGTATTCATATGTATACTCTAATAAACACACAACATTGTTCTGTTGTGTGAATGTATTGAAACTCACTTCACTCTTTGCACTTTCTGGTTGGAGGAATGTTCGTTGTGAGCAATGGCAGCAAAGTGAAATCCAGTTTGTTCTAACAAGATGATCACAGGACACGTCTCCACGAGTGACTGCATGCCTTGCAGAGGGACAACAATAGTGATAATAATATGTATAATAATGTCCCTCGATTATATGTTTTTCTGTGACCATGACCTAAGTGGGGTAGGGGATGGGGATTTTTCTTTCCTTTAACAGACAAATTATTCTGTACTTTGTTGTATGTGCTGAAAGAGCCTGTCGGCGCTGAGAGACATTGGTATAACAAAAATGTCCCAAATTGGGATCAATAATGTACTTCTTATCTTGTCTTATCTTATCTTATCTTATATTTTATTAATGTATAAAGCCATTTCAGGTAAGCTTCCACTGTACATATGTGCCAGATTTGCTCCAGTTTGTGACTCTTACAACCTCAGACCCAGTGCCTGGATACGGGTCCAGGTGCCTGGATACGGGTCCAGGTTCCTGCCGTGCGGACTGAGGCTGGAAAAAGGAGTCTTTTTTATTGCTCTT
>CM062281.1:29670289-29697789 GCA_031216635.1 Dissostichus eleginoides | reverse complement strand
AGCAACACTTCTGAATGTAAAGTTTAAAAACATAAGTCCGGCAGTCGCAAAGACAAAGAAAGTTCTCAGTATAAAATGTTATGAATCACATTATGCTAAATGTGGCTAATATTGAGCAATAACGGAACTACAGCAAGGTCACATGACTTCACGTCACCACCGCTAAGCTAAAGGTGGCTAATATTGAGCTATAACGGAACTACAGCAAGGTCACATGACTTCACGTCACCACCGCTAAGCTAAATGTGGCTAATATTGAGCTATAACGGAACTACAGCAAGGTCACATGACTTCACGTCACCACCGCTAAGCTAAAGGTGGCTAATGTTGGGCTGTAAAGGAACTACAGCACGGTCACATGACTTCACGTCACCACTGCTAAGCTAAAGGAGGCTAATGTTGGGCTATAAAAGAACTACAGCACGGTCACATGACTTCACGTCACCACCGCTAAGCTAAAAGAGGCTAATGTTGGGCTATAAAGGAACTACAGCACGGTCACATGACTTCACGTCACCACCGCTAAGCTAAAGGCTGCTAATGTTGGGCTGTAAAGGAACTACAGCACGGTCACATGACTTCACGTCAACACCGCTAAGCTAAAAGAGGCTAATGTTGGGCTATAAAGGAACTACAGCACGGTCACATGACTTCACGTCACCACCGCTAAGCTAAAGGTGGCTAATGTTGGGCTGTAAAGGAACTACAGCACGGTCACATGACTTCACGTCACCACCGCTAAGCTAAAGGCGGCTAATGTTGGGCTATAAAGGAACTACAGCACGGTCACATGACTTCACGTCACCACCGCTAAGCTAAAGGCTGCTAATGTTGGGGTATAAAGGAACTACAGCACGGTCACATGACTTCACGTCACCACCGCTAAGCTAAAGGAGGCTAATGTTGGGCTGTAAAGGAACTACAGCACGGTCACATGACTTCACGTCACCACCGCTAAGCTAAAGGAGGCTAATGTTGGGCTATAAAGGAACTACAGCACGGTCACATGACTTCACGTCACCACCGCTAAGCTAAAGGCGGCTAATGTTGGGCTATAAAGGAACTACAGCACGGACACATGACTTCACGTCACCACCGCTAAGCTAAAGGCGGCTAATGTTGGGCTATAAAGGGTCACATGACTTCAAGTCACCTACTGCACCACTCTACATATAACTAGCATTGATTGTCAGAGAAACAAAAGAGGCTTGGAGTCTTGTCTCCAGTGTCCTTCCTTTCTTTCCTCTACTCTGACTCTGTGTCCTTTCTTTGCCCTGAAGCTTGTTCGACATAAAGCACTAAATACATTAATGTAATTTGATCGATGAGAGCTGAGTTGTGTTTAGTGCAGCAGCAAACACAATGGCTTTGTCCCAAATAATCCATCTGTCTCTGTCTCTCCATTTACCTAATCTCCTACTGTTTGAATGAGGGAACCATATTTACTCAAAACTGTTTTACTGCTTGTTTTTGATCATTTTAACGACGGTCCGTCTCTAAAATGGCACAACATGGAACCCCTAAGAACACAGTGTGACGTTTTCTTATTTCTTGTCCTTGAAACGCCAATAAATACACAAACAGTTATTGATTTATGATAATAAAATGATATAAGAGATGTGTTGACCATCACAATTGGTGTTTCTCCATTCTGCTTATCCACACATCTACTGTAGGTATACAATGACAATAGAGGCTTATTATTAAACCTCAAAACATACGATCCATGCATTTAAGCAGTTGTTAGTAACTAAAAAAGTGAATTTCTAACAAACAAAACATTTATTTATTTATTATTGCATGTGATGTTTGATTTCCGAATTCTTTCTTAAAACCCCTCTCTCTCAAGCGCAATCAAAAATGAAACAAAGACCATTGTAGGACATTTTTAATCAATCATCTCAAGACAAAACAGAGAGGAGAATAACCTGAACTGTAGCACTCGGACAAACACAGAATTTGGTGTCAATATATTTGCATTGGTTTTAAAGTGTGCCTTTTTTTCTTTATGATTAGCTAATTAGCCAATGAGTTTATCTTTCCAACATTCAACCTGAAATGAATTTAGAAACTGAAAAGAAACACTCAATGGCCAATCCAGGACTGATCTAATTCACATTGTCCTGCATGAGCAGTTCCTCTGCAGGATTGCCATATAATTAAATGTAAACAAGGCGTCGTGGTTACAGAACTTTAATTTAAAACCAACTTCCAATAAAATCTGTTTCATGCTTCTTGTGGTCGGGAAATGCGCCCAAAATACCTCCATCAGGAGAAACCTGTGCAACTTCAAAAACATTGTTGATATAGAAACACAAAAGTTTCATAACTGTCAGTGTTTGTCAGTATATCTGAAATGACTAGGTTAGCTACGTTAGCTAGCTAGCTTACAGCAGATCTGCAGTGACATCAGAAGGAGTCATGTGACCACATTGTTAAAAAATAAGACCATCAAACATTTCAGGTAAGTTTCCAACAACAGAGACAGTTGTTCAGCTTTATAATCCCGAACGTCACCAAGCATCCCAGCTGTGTGCGTCACTCTTTAGTGTCCCCTGGTCTCCCAGCTGTGTGCGTCACTCTTTAGTGTCCCCTGGTCTCCCAGCTGTGTGCGTCACTCTTTAGTGTCCCCTGGTCTCCCAGCTGTGTGCGTCACTCTTTAGTGTCCCCTGGTCTCCCAGCTGTGTGCGTCACTCTTTAGTGTCCCCTGGTCTCCCAGCTGTGTGCGTCACTCTTTAGTGTCCCCTGGTCTCTGTTGTGGTTTGAGCTTCTTCAGGGTTTTGTATTTGCAGCGTTTGGTTTCTGCAGCTTTTAGTAAACGCTGCATGTCTCCTCAAGTTGCTGAATGTTCTCTAAATGCTGCATGTCTCCTCAAGTTGCTGAATGTTCTCTAAATGCTGCATGTCTCCTCAAGTTGCTGAATGTTCTCTAAAGGCTGCATGTCTCCTCAAGTTGCTGAATGTTCTCTAAATGCTGCATGTCTCCTCAAGTTGCTGAATGTTCTCTAAACGCTGCATGTGTTGTCAAGTTGCTGAATGTTCTCTAAACGCTGCATGTCTCCTCAAGTTGCTGAATGTTCTCTAAATGCTGCATGTCTCCTCAAGTTGCTGAATGTTCTCTAAATGCTGCATGTCTCCTCAAGTTGCTGAATGTTCTCTAGATGCTGCATGTCTCCTCAAGTTGCTGAATGTTCTCTAAATGCTGCATGTCTCCTCAAGTTGCTGAATGTTCTCTAAATGCTGCATGTCTCCTCAAGTTGCTGAATGTTCTCTAGATGCTGCATGTCTCCTCAAGTTGCTGAATGTTCTCTAAACGCTGCATGTCTCCTCAAGTTGCTGAATGTTCTCTAAATGCTTCATGTCTCCTCAAGTTGCTGAATGTTCTCTAAATGCTGCATGTCTCCTCAAGTTGCTGAATGTTCTCTAGATGCTGCATGTCTCCTCAAGTTGCTGAATGTTCTCTAAATGCTGCATGTGTTGTCAAGTTGCTGAATGTTCTCTAAATGCTGCATGTCTCCTCAAGTTGCTGAATGTTCTCTAAATGCTGCATGTCTCCTCAAGTTGCTGAATGTTCTCTAAATGCTGCATGTCTCCTCAAGTTGCTGAATGTTCTCTAAATGCTGCATGTCTCCTCAAGTTGCTGAATGTTCTCTAAATGCTGCATGTCTCCTCAAGTTGCTGAATGTTCTCTAAATGCTGCATGTTGTCAAGTTGCTGAATGTTCTCTAAATGCTGCATGTCTCCTCAAGTTGCTGAATGTTCTCTAAATGCTGCATGTGTTGTCAAGTTGCTGAATGTTCTCTAAATGCTGCATGTCTCCTCAAGTTGCTGGATGTTCTAAATGCTGCATGTCTCCTCAAGTTGCTGAATGTTCTCTAAATGCTGCATGTCTCCTCAAGTTGCTGAATTTCTCTAAACGCTGCATGTCTCCTCAAGTTGCTGAATGTTCTCTAAACGCTGCATGTCTCCTCAAGTTGCTGAATGTTCTCTAAATGCTGCATGTCTCCTCAAGTTGCTGAATGTTCTCTAAATGCTGCATGTCTCCTCAAGTTGCTGAATGTTCTCTAAATGCTGCATGTCTCCTCAAGTTGCTGAATGTTCTCTAAATGCTGCATGTCTCCTCAAGTTGCTGAATGTTCTCTAAATGCTGCATGTCTCCTCAAGTTGCTGAATGTTCTCTAAATGCTGCATGTGTTGTCAAGTTGCTGAAGATGTTTCTTGAGTACAGGAACATTTGTGTTTTTTTATTTACAATGTTTTTGAAGCTGCAGCGTGTTTCTCCTGATGGAAGTGTTTTGGGCCGATGTAGCGCAGTTGCACGGGTCGGTTACCGTACTAATTGCGTTCCAAACCAGTCAGTAACTTTGACTAATATCGTTATATTTTCAGACTTGCTCAGCCAAGATTTCCTCGACATCTCGAAGTTTGAAACAGCGTTTTCGCAATTTGTGATCCTGTCTAGTAAAATAATTGTTCGACCATCTACGCATTGTTACAAAATATTGGCGGAACACGTCAAGACAATGGTAACCACAGGAAGCATGAAAAAGGTTTAACAGATACCAGAACGCAGACGAACCCAAACCACAGGATTCACAAACCTGTTTCAAACCCTCCTGAAGCCTATCGGACCGAAACCACACCAACCAGTCCGTTGGTCGGGATCCCAGTGCCATAAAAACGCTTTTTTTAAAGGATTTGAAAAGATGATTTGATCCACTTTTGTCTGGTAATGCAATGTTGTACCTGAGATGATAAACAGATTGCTGAAAACTTCATAACAAAAGTTGGATGGATGTCTGATTAAGAAAAAAACAACATTACAGAACAGGAGAGGTAATCTTTTTCAAAACACATCGACAGGCATGAGTAGTACTACAAGCTGCTGGACACCCTTGATGAATCAGACATGGACAAAAGCTCAACCTGTTTCAAATATATCTTCTTAAAGTTGTTCTTGAGCCTTAAAAATAATAGTTAATACGTTATATATGAGGCCAATAGGGCCTTGAAACTCTCAAAATGTTAAATTTCCCTCTGAGTTTGTCCACCTCTGACCTCTCACGGGACATCCATAAGCACAAAGACTGTGCAGTATTGTCAGATACATTTCTACATTAATCACCATTAAATATTAAATATAATTTCATTCCAACACATTTGTATACCCAAATTTCAATAATATTTTTTGTATAATAGGACAATTCTCATTCAAATTTCAAAATCAAAGTGGCTCCTAGCATTCTTTTAAAAAATAATATTATATCAACCCATTTCATTATCACTTTTTTATATCTTTCTTTAGCCTAAATCATCTGGAGTGATGGCATCATTGTTCGCAGATGCTTTTTACATTTACTTAGTTTTAACCTTTCTGGAACGTTAGATTGGTGGGCTTCTTTTAGACGGCATTTCTCCATTTTACAAGTCAGGATAAAGGTTGTGTAGACATATTTTTGGAAAGGCATCAAAAGTCCAGCAGACAGTCGTGGTGTTCACGTTGATGGAGGTAAAGGTCAGAACAGGCTGGAGGCAATAACATGATACATATTGGAAATGTAACACAGCAAAGTGCATTCCCATCGACCGTGGATCACCATTACTTAAGAATGACATTGTAATAATCCATTACCATCTCAATAGTCTGCCTGTCATATTTGATCAGCACCTGGAAGACAAGCTAGGCTGTAGTGTTAATCTGCAACGTTATACAGAAGTGTGCCACTAGCTAAACCATTAGCACTGTTGGCTGTGTTTATGATACATGTAGAGGTTGTGCTTTTCAGTTAAAGCTTTCTGAAATGGAGCTGAAAAGGTCCATTGTTGGCTAGAGAAGTCTAATGAATCTTGATGCATTCAGTGCATCCCAGTCCCTAAAGTATATGTCAAACATGTGGCAGAGAACGCTTCCTAGGAGTGTAAAAGTGTCTGATATAAGGTACAACTCCAAGAAAAAGGTTTTAGCCACCCTGAATCTGTAAAGGGCCAACAGGTCTGAGACAAACTAGGCGTTCCTTGTGCCGACTATAGTCCCAGGGTTTGGTAGTCAAAGGTAAACCAGAAGTCTTTCTATCCCATCCCCCAAGGATTCCCAGAATATCACGTCCAAACATCCCCTCGGACACAGCCAGACCCACTGACACCTGAAACATGACTAGGAAAGATCAGTCAGAATATGTCAGACTTGCCATCTACGACGCTGTTGCACATTCTCAGATTTCTTGGTTGCAACTCACTGACGATGGACCACAGATGAGGTTTTGCTCTTACGTCAGTTTCCTGTTTTACAAAAGGTCCGCCAGCAGCTAACCAAGAGCGCGATTACAAACTGGCAGAATGAGTGTCATGTATGTTCAACCTTTGTCATTCTAACGGTGAGTTGGCTGTCAACATTGGTTGTTGAGATAACCAAGCCGTCGGCAGAGTATCTCGAATATCTCGGCGACACAGAGAAGGATGGTGATCACGGTGAAGGTGTACATGGCACTGAGGAAGATGGTTTTCTCAAAGTGTTCGGGCACCATGCACTTAGTCACATTAAAGGTCCTTTCCAGAGGAGTGGCATCACACATGAACAGCGGGTGGACCTGAGGAGCAGAAAGAGAAACAGGACTTGGTAAAACTTTCAAGAAACATAAAGTGTTGTGCGTCGTCAACTGTGTTAAATGTTTGTCAAGTTTCAGTTTTATTTTAGTTCTGGGGTTTTATTTTGATAGTCTGTCTTCCTCATGTGTTTGTCGTGCACTTCCTCCCTTCGGGGATTGTTTGTCACGTCATTATTGTCTCCACCTGGTGATGTCAGTATATATATGTCCAGTCCTTCACTGTCTCCAGACTGTCTTGTGTTTCATGCCGAGCTCTCCAGCGTTTCGTAAATCATCGTCCAGTTATAGTCATAGTCGATGTTCATAGTAACGGTAATCAGGTAGTAGTTAATAAGTATTTGTCTAGTTATTGATAGGTAAGCTTCAGTGTAGATATTTATTGTATGTATTTTCTGGAAGAGCTTTTGTGAGCTATGGCAAGGCAAGGCGAGTTTATTTATATAGCACCTTTTTAAGAAAATGGCATTTAAAAACAGTCATTAAAAAGCAAAGATAATAAACATTAAAAAATACATGAATCAAAGTTACAGTGCAGTGTAAGATATGAATAGTTCAATTAAAAGCAGTGGCAAAAAGAAAAGTCTTCAGCCTGGATTTAAAAGTAGAGAGAGTTGCAGCGGACCTGCAGGTTTCTGGCAGTTTGTTCCAGATATTTGGAGCATAATAACATCCATCCAATAGCCACGTTAAGGTCATACTGTGGCATCTTCTTCTTGTTCATTGCTGATACAAGCAGACTCCAACGGTCCTCCACTGCCGACTAACTTGATTGGACCTTTACCCAACCATTTATTTCTCTTTCTCACTGCATTGGTGCCATTATTGGAAGTTTGGCGCCATGAGGCCAAGACTCACTACTTCCTTACTTTCTCCAAAGGGCTGATTGCCCTTCAGAGTTCAGTATTTTGAGGATCTTGATGATGTGAATTAGCTATTGAGCTGGAAAGCCATTGCATGAAGAGATGTGTTTTGAGCCTCTTCTAAGGGTTTCATCGAGATTTCTTATGAGGTGTTCCAGGAATAAGCTAGAAGGAAACTAATGGCTTCATAAGGAGATCATTGGTACCTGTGAACGAAATTGTGTGATCAAATGTATTAACATTGCTACTGTAATCTGTTCCTCCTATAGGGTGGTATCCTATGAGTGGCATACACATCTATGTGTGAAAACAGATGCCTTACATCTGTTTGAAAGGGCTTTTATGACACTACAGGAAGAGAGGATGAATGGAAGCAATTTGCTCTAGGGGGGGTAGCTGCGACACCCAACTATTCTTT
The DNA here is from genome assembly GCA_031216635.1 of Dissostichus eleginoides. NCBI lineage: Eukaryota > Metazoa > Chordata > Actinopteri > Perciformes > Nototheniidae > Dissostichus > Dissostichus eleginoides. The sequence continues at coordinate 29,689,907 of CM062281.1, read as the reverse complement.
GTAGGGAGTGAGTTTTGCTTATTATGATCCACCTGGACCACATGTTGTTGTCATGTAAATGATCTTTGATGTTTCTCTATAAGAGAGTCTGTCACACTCAGAAGGAGTCTTCATGCTTGTAAGCATGAAAAGAAAAGCCTCTAGACTCTACTAAGGGGGTCATCGAGTCCCATTTCTTAAGAGGTGTTCCAGGAATAAGCTGGAAGGAAACTAATGGCTTCAGAAGAATATCATTGGTACCCAACAAAAGAACCTCCGGGAATTTCCTAATGAAAAGGTTTTCGAGGGTATCTACACACCATTTGGTCTCCATGACGGTAAGACATAATAATGCGACATAGAGGTGTTCCAGGAATAAACTCGAAGAAACACAACTCATGGCTTCAGAAGAAGATCATGATGCTAAGACTCAATACTTGTGACATTTACAGAAACTCCACTGTGTTCATCACGTTTTGAAATCATCAGACGTTTACAGACCTCGAAGCCGAAGAGGTGGCTCTGAAGCCAGAAGGCGATGACTTCCAGAATGATGCGTAGGAGAACGGAGATGATGTAGAAGACGGTGTAGACGGGGCGTTCGAGGATCTCTTCCTGGACGATGTTCTTACAGGCGGCGTAGAGGTGAAACACCGCCCCAGGAACCAGCACTGTCACCAGCTGTAACGCCAAAAGACCTGGGAGGGCACGAAGAAGGGGAGGTGGGAGTTAGAAAAGACAATGGAGGAGACAATGGGAAACAGAACTAGTGCTGCAGAAAGATGGCACCGGGGATGATGGCTGCCGTGTCTTTGGCTCCTCTCCAACTCTGCCTAATTTTTCGTTTTATTTCATTGTTTGTTTATTTGTATTTTTGTATTTTATTAACGTGTTGGAGGAGCTCGGGTCAGAAGAATGTCATTGCCATTTCTACACTGTTGCTTATGAGCATATAACAATACAACCTTTGAATCTTGAGCTGTAACAATCTTTAAAAAGTGGAAACAGGCACCAACACTTCCATTTATTATGAAATCGCCCAACATTTCCAGAATTGCGACATCATTTCAAGCCAGGGAAAGTTTTATACCACAGAATGTAAACCACTGGATCAATTTAGATCATTCTAGTATTGGATAATATGGTATTGACTATGAGGAAAGTCAATTTCACTATTTAAAAAACTTCTTCACAGCTTCTTTGTGTCATTTCAAACACAAAATGATTAAATGTGGGGTTTATAGGCTAGTTTTCCATTGGGAGCCATATTATTTCCATTGTATGTGTCAGATATGGTAAAAATAAGCTTCTGAGTAATTCCCCATGTCTGAATTTGGTTTCTACGTGCTCAGAAATGTATGATTTGACATCAAGATTCTTCATACAGGGCAAGTGAAAGAGATTTTATGGCATGAATGACATTTCCAAACCATCGTTGGTGACCATTGTAAATTGCCGCTATCTTGGATTTTGGATTGGTTAACGGGCTTTTTCAAAAGAGTAACCTGAAAGGAGCTTATGGGCCAAGTGTAGTACTTGTATCCAAGATTTCCCTGGTATATTCAATTATCTACAAGCACTGGAGGAATCCGGAAAGATATAAAGGAAGTATAGGCTGATGGGGGGGTTAAAGGTTATGGATTTGGAGGGAAGAGGTTGAGCAGGGAGAGACGGAGCATCAATGAATGAGCGAAAATAATATGTTTACATTCATTTTTCATCACTAGGCACATTGTGTTTTCAATTGCCCATCAAGATGAATAAAAGGTGGTGATTGTGTCTTTGGAAAATTAATATTTCAGTAAGTTAACGTCCGCAGAAACAACTTTTAAAAGGTAGCTTACCTTAGTTCTGTTTGCAATATGATACTAGAAGTCAGAAAAGGCTGCGTTTTTCCAACACAGTTGAGAAATATGAACTTGACGGCTGCTTCATAGAGCATCTTTTTCCAAATTGATGAAAATAGGGCTTTTTTAATATGTAAGAAGATCACAGTTATGCAGAGCTGTTATTTGATCTTTAAATATTAATTCACAGTGGATTTAAGAATAATAGAATAGCAAATAATATCGCCCAGTAACTTGTTTTAGAACGAGTAGAAGTGATATTACTCCAGCGTTGTTAACATGGTTCTCTTTATACGTCCATGACTGATTTATATAATAATGATTTATATAAGTAGTTATCACAGCAATAAATCGTATTTAATGTTGTCTTTATTGCATATTTAATTGTATGTACTGGTCCCACCTGGGGGGGCTGGAAATTTGTATTTCCACATGTATTTTGGATTATTTATTTCTAGTGTCTTATGGTCTCTTATGTACATACAAAAGCCTTGTTTTTTTATGCTGCTGCAACGCATACATTTCCCAAACTGGGATCAATAAAGTTCCTATCGATCTATATATTGCATATTTAATGCACTGGTCCCACCTGGGGCGTGATGGGTCTGAACTGGTTGTAGCAGAACAGGTTGAGCTCTCGGCGGTCCGGGTCGCAGCTGAAGTGCAGCGCCTCGTTTCCATACACCGCGAAGCCAAGGACGCCCAGGAAGAACATCCGCACCGAGCCGAAGAACAAGGTGTGGAACTGGCCAATCACAGTGGGAGGCCGGAGCTGCAACACACACACACACACACACACACACACACACACACACACACACACACACACACACACACACACACACACACACACACACGCAGAGAGACAGGTTAATACAGGGAAGTGCGCATATAGACATTATGCAATGCACCACACACTGATGTTAATGTAGCCACAGACACACACACACACACACACTCACACAAAGGAAGTTCCATGATGTATTCCCCCCCACACACACACACACACACACACACACACACGCACACACACACACACACACACAAGACAAAAAGGGCATTACATATGTATCTCACAACACACACATATGATGCGTGTGTCAAGCCTTCCAATTTTCCTGCCACAAAACATGTAACAAGCAAATTTGCATGGACACAAAGATACACACACACACACACACACACACACACAAACACACACACACACAGACAAAGAATTAATTAATAATTAATTAACAGAGAAACACTCAAAGTGCAGCGTGAACATGGAGGGGAAATCTGGTTAAAAGCCGAGAATGGAAACTGATGAATGTGTTTCTGTTTTTAAACCCGGAGGAGGATAAGCAAGTGTCCGCGTGGAGGAGATATCTACAATAAACAGTATTTTATTTCACCGTACAGTATGTATTTTACATTCTGTTAACATGTATATAGACTCCTGCACCTGTATGTCTTATATATATATATGTATGTCGCATCGTTGGAGGAGCCTTGGACTTTTTAATTGCCATATCTACGCTGTAGCTGCTCTGCATGTGATGATAACACCTTTGAATCTTGAGAGTAATATAAATCTGCTTCCTGATACTCACGCATCCTTCATAGAAGTTTCTGATGTAGTTTAAAGACATGTCTTCCCTCTCGTTGATTCCTCTCGCTCATGGCCGGTTTGATGCAGTTAAACAACAGGAAGAAGGCCTCAAACTGTCCCCCCCCCTTTCTCTATCTACTCTGAAAGCCATGTCAATGCATTTTTTTTGGGGGGCCTTTTTTCCCTCCATCAATTGATCTGCTCAGTAGAAAAAGCACAACAGAGACAGAGGGCCGAACACTGGCTCGTTCCCTAATCCCTACAGAACCATGTCAGCGGAAAAAAAACACAAACTCCAGTCGCACACAATGCAGAGAGAGAGGGACGGAAAACACAATGACGGGTATTTCATATGAGAGATACAAATATTTTGAAAAGCACATGAGCGTTTAATCATCATTAGAATAAATTGCCCATTTTAAAAAGTGATAAATAAAGACTTTCTAGACATCACAATCATCCACAGTGACGCCAACACACACACACACACACACAAACACACACACACACAAACACAAACACACACACACACACACACACACACACACACACACACACACCACACACACACACACACCCACACAAAACATGAACAATTTGGTTTTGCCCAAAGTCAAAACTGGACAAAATGAAATAAAATGGAAATCCACGCACCAACCGTAATCCTGGCGGCGTGTTGTTCATTCCCACGCTGTATTCCTCTCAGGGAGACCAAACTCATGCCAGCAGCCGCGGGAACCTGCGGGTCAACAATCAGAGCGAGAAACATAACTGTGGCCACTTCCTGTCCCCCGGAGTTTCAAAATAAACACACGCGCTTGACAAGAAGAAGAAGGGACAAACATGGAGAGGCTGAGAGGCTAAAACTGCACTGAAAAAACTGAACCGTTGACTTTAATTACATTTATTATGTCGACAGATTTCACATTAGGTTAGTGGAAAGCAATATGATTAAGTTTAATAGGTTCAACTTCATATTATTGCTTTCATTGAACCAGGGGCGGAGCTTCAGGGGGGGCTGTAGGGGCAGGGCTCCCCGGGCCCGGGACGGTCGGGACCCAATGGGGGCCCGTCGCCGAGGCAGCAGGCTCCGCCCCCGAGATATTCGCCGGCGGGCCCTGCTGCCTCGCGCCACTGAGTGCACTGACGTTCGTGGTCATATTAGGTATAAAGCATTGTAGCCTATAATATGAGTTGAACTTGTGCTGCTATTTTCACACTCACATTTAACATTAAAACATGAAAAATTGCAAGTGAATCCCTTCTATTGTCTCCAAATGTATTTTGGGTAAATTCGTCATAAACAGCCGTCCATCAACATCATACGTAAATGAACGTCAACGTCATCATCAATCACTTGTCATTCAACAGAGCACTGCCTAAGCATGAGCAGTTATAAACATAAAAGTGGAGCTACAAAACGCAAAGAAAAAGATAAAAAGGACCAAGGAAAAGCCAAATTGTCCAAGCTAGATGGATATTTTTTCGCCCTACTCCTCCTCCTGCGGGAGATGAACCTGAAGTTGTTGCCACTGCCAGCCGTGTTTCATCCCCGAACGACTCTGTTAAAAATGTCCCTGGAGTGAAGCAGTTCTATGACACTGTAGAGACGCTCTACAACTTTTTTGGTCACAGTATCAAACGATGGGCATTGCTCAGTGAGTTAATGACGCCAGAGAGCAGAACTATCAATCAATCAATCAATCAATCAATGTTTATTTATATAGCCCAATATCACAAATGTTACATTTGTCTCAGTGGACTTCACAGTTTGTACAGAATATCAGTAGACAATACGACACCCTCTGTCCTTAGACCCTCACATCGTACAAGGAAAAACTTCCAGACTTTTTAACTACCACATTAAAACGCTTATGTCCCACTCGCTGGTCATCTCGCCATGATGCGCTTGTTGCGTTAAGGCACAGATATGGAGACATTATAAAAGCCCTCGTCAAAATATCCCTTACCAGTGACAAAAAGGATGAGCGCAATGAAGCAAGTGCACTCAAGAATGCCATAAGCAAATTTCGCTTTCTATTTTTGGTCAACATGCAGACCAAGATTTTGGAAAGCATAAATTGTGCTTCACAGTTACTGCAAGCAAAAGACGCGGATATTCTCAAAGCATCTACTCTACTGCAAAATGCCATCAGTGTTTTGGTGGAGTATAGGGGACAATTTGATGAGGCGAAGTCCGCCACTCTTGCCCTGGCTACTAAATGGGGAAGTCAAACACAGTTTGAAACAACCAGGGCCAGGAAAGTTAAGAGACACTTTGATGAACTTTCTGAAGACAGCCGCCTCACTGACGCAGAGAGCAACTTTCGGGTGACCGTTTTCAATGCATGTCTCGATATAATCATCCAGCAACTGTCCCAAAGATTCACCAGCTTAAATGCAACTGTGAACATGTTTGAGGCAATTCACCCCAACACACTACTGCAAGCAAAGGATGAGGATTTACACCAAGCTGCCCAGCGGCTTATAGAGCACTACAGTCGGGACATCGCCGCCAGCTTCCCTGGCCAGCTGCTTTCTTTCAGAACCTGTTTCAGGGACCAAATACAAAAACTAAAATCTGTCGCGGATCTGGTAAAAATGCTCATTGTTTACAACCCAGCAGTAACATCTACATTCAGTGAGGTTTGCACAGCCTTCATCTTATTTCTGACTCTTCCTGTCACCGTGGCAACCGCCGAGCGCTCTTTCTCCAAATTAAAACTCATCAAAAACTATTTGAGGAGCACGATGGGACAGGAGAGACTGAGTGGACTGGCCTTGCTGTCCATCGAAAGTGACCGAGCCAAGAAATTGGACATACAGCGGATTGTGGACGAGTTCGCGGAGCGCAAGGCTCGCCGAGTACCCTTCAAGTAGTGGTGTACACTTCAAATTTAATTTGTACAGTAGCCTACTTGTACGTGAATGTATGGGCCGCCGTGCCAATTTTACACTGCTCTGCTCTCATGGTGGCTGCTGGCTGTCCATGGTGAATGGTGTGTCAGAAATGTAGTCATTTTATTAGGCTATGTTTTCGTTGTCCTTGTGGTTTGTTGGACTTTATGTCATGTTATATCATTATTATCTCTGCTATATTCGTTTCTATACCCTTTGTAGAAACGAAATCTTAAATATTACACCTTTTCTTTAGTTACTTTTCTTTCAAACATTGTTTTAAATTGTAATTATGACTGAGCGATTTTACGCACGAGCGTCAGATTACCACCCCGGACTCCGATATTTTGTCAAGCTTTATTAGGTTTAAAGGGCCCTGTCATGTTGCCCCGCCCCCCGGCCCGGGTCTGATATGTGCCGCCAGTGCATTGAACCTATTATATAGTAATAGAGAGCCGAAGTCCCTCCCTTTCCGGAGGACCTCCGTGGGACCTTATTTCGGAAAAATTATGTATTGAAGTCAATGGGGAGAGAAAGATTATCTTTTGATCCCGTTTGAATGTTTCCATGAATTACACACATGATGTTTCGTCAATTTAAAAGATAATTTTGCAAGTACAAAAACAAATTGCCGTAAAACTGTGAAGTAACACTTTTTTTTGTGTGAAACGCTCAATGACATCTCTGGTCTTGCACAACACACGTCACCAACACCAAGATGGCCGTCACTACTGTCTTGCCAAAAAAGGGATTGACTCACCTCACTATACAGCAGGCAGCTTTGCATGACATTCTTCTGAACAGAAGAATGTCATGCGAAGCTGCCTGCCTGCCTTCCTTCGATTCTCCCTGAACGGCCTGATCTTTTTAATGTTCAATGTTAACCATTTGTGCAGATACATGAAGTAGAAAAGATCGCCGATGCTAATGTAGCGTTAGCGTAGCATGTCTCCCCCGGGGCGGGTGGCATCCAGGCTTAAACTGTGTATTATAGAATGATCACACGGTGTGAGAGTACTCTTCAAAGGGTTCGCGAAATATGACTACTACTCTTACTGTTTAACACTTTGGGTTACTTAATGTTACTTCATGTTAAGGCTAATAAAATGACAAGGCTAAGCCGGCTGTAATGCTAATAACGTGCTTGCTACTAGCTAGGTAGCTAACTTGATCCAGCCACTCCTGGTGCTTTCATCAGACGGGAAGCGAAAGAACGAGTAAGACCCATTGCTGGTATGATTACAGCCTGGTACAAAGCACACAGGCATCTTGTTAAAGTTATCTTATCTCAGCTATCTGTTATAGAGGCGAAGTCCCGCCCTTCTACTTCCGCCCATGGGACCTTATTTCGGAAAAATTATGTATTGAAGTCAATGGAGAGAGAAAGATTATCTTTCGATCCCGTTTGAATTGTGCCACGAATTACACAAATGATGTTTGTCAATCTTAAAAAATCATTTCCATGTCAAAAAAGTCACAGTTTGTCGTAAAACTGTTGAAATATAAGACTATGAAAAATACGCAACTAGAAAGACTACAAATCCCAGAGTGGCGTAAGTGATGTCATTAACGTTACACATTACACTCGTGTTACTCACCGAAACCTTGTAAAGCCGGTCCCGCATGCTGGCTCTTACGGAACCGACTAACTCCCCTTGTGTGTATGTACAGCTCTCAACATGTCCAGACTTGGAGTGATTTTCACCTCTTTTAATACTTTTCCCCTCATTCTGAAAGAAAGAAGTGAAATGTGCCAACGTGACGGCCGTCTTGGTGTGTGGTGCGAGACGGGAGATGTAGTTCATTGAGCGTTTCACACGACAAAAAGTGTTACTTCACAGTTTTACGACACGTTTTTATTTTTTGACTTGCAAAATGATCTTTTAAATTGACAAACATCATATGTGTAATTCGTGGCACAATTCAAACGGGATCGAAAGATAAGTTTTATCTCCCCATTGACTTCAATACATCATTTTTCCAAAATAAGGTCCCATGGAGCTCCACCGGAAAGGGAGGGACTTCGCCTCTCTATATTTAGTGGAGGAAAACAAATATGACATCACTTACTCTAGGATTTGTAGTCTTTCTAGTTGCGTATTTTTCATAGTCTTATATTTCAACAGTTTTACGACAAACTGTGACTTTTTTGACATGGAAATGATTTTTTAAGATTGACAAACATCATATGTGTAATTCGTGGCACTTGGATCGAAAGATAATCTCTTCCCCATTGACTTCAATACATAATTTTTCTGAAATAAGGTCCCATGGAGGTCCACCGGAAAGGGAGGGACTTCGCCTCTCTAAAGGAAATCTGTTGACATTTAATTAAAGTCAACCGTTCAGATTTTCAGTGATGAAGGAGAACATGAAGATGTACTCAGATCTTGTACTTGAGTAAAAGTAGAAGTACTCAGATCTTGTACTTGAGTAAAAGTAGAAGTACTCAGATCTTGTACTTGAGTAAAAGTAGAAGTACTCAGATCTTGTACTTGAGTAAAAGTAGAAGTATTCAGATCTTGTACTAAATGTATTAAATAAATGTAGTTGAGTAAAAGTACACAATTTACCTCTGAACTATAGTGGAGTAGAAGTACACAGTAGCAACTAAAGTACAAGTACCTCTAAGTTGTACTTAAGTACAGTAGTAAATGTAGTTAGTACTTCACACCTCTGATAATATCTGTATATAGTATATCACTGATCAGAGTTTATCTCATGTCTTATCTTATCCCACCCAACATTCTGGTGACGTCACCCGTCCCAATGTAGCGGCCGCTCCATTGGCTGCACCACGGAAGTACGGAACACTCGCTAAAACAACAACACGGAGAGGTGATTTCTCTGGATCTGAAGCGGGTTTCTTGTGTGTTTATTGAGTTTTATTCCGCCATGGCTCTCCCCCCTCAGCTGAGGTCATCCAGCACTACCTCCGGACCGCACAGGAGCACGAGAGCCGGGACCCGGTGGTCGCCTACTACTGTGAGTTATACTGCTGATGCTAACTGTTAGCATCAGCAGTGTTTACCTGAAGCTAAAGGGCTAGCTTAGCTTCTGACTGTACTGTCTTTATACAGAACCAGCGGTGGGAAGTAACTAAGTAGATTTACTCAAGTACAATTTAGAGGTGATTGTACTTAACTTGAGTATTTCCATGTTCTGCTACTGTGTACTTCAACTCCACTACAGTTCAGAGGTAAATGGTGTACTTCTACCCCACTACAGTTCAGAGGTAAATGGTGTACTTGTACTCCACTACAGTTCAGAGGTACATGGTGTACTTCTACTCCACTACATGTATTTAATACCTTTAGTTACTTCACAGATGTGGATGAATGATGTGAAATATAATCAAGTGTTAAATCAGACTTTAGTTCCACCTGGAGTAAATCCTCAAGCTACCCTGCAGTATACAAAGCCATTCAGACTAGCTGCACCTTTACCAGCTTTGAGAACACTTTCATGATCAATCATTATAAAACATATCATATATATTATTCTGAAATGGACCAATCTGCACAATGACTACTTTCACTGTCGCTACTTTCACTATATTTGATGATAATACTTTTCTACTTTCACTTGAGGAACATTTTGAATGCAGGACTTTTACTGTAACAGAGTATTCCTACACTCTGGTACTTCTACTTTTACTGAAGTACAAGATCTGAGTACTTCTACTTTTACTCAAGAACAAGATCTGAGTACTTCTACTTTTACTCAAGTACAAGATCTGAGTACTTTTACTCAACTACAAGATCTGAGTACTTTTACTTTTACTCAACTACAAGATCTGAGTACTTCTACTTTTACTCAAGAACAAGATCTGAGTACTTCTACTTTTAGTACTTTTACTCAAGTACAATATCTGAGTACTTCTACTTTTATTCAAGTACAAGATCTGAGTACTTCTACTTTTACTCAAGTACAAGATCTGAGTACTTTTACTTTTACTCAACTACAAGATCTGAGTACTTCTACTTTTATTCAGGTACAATATCCGATTAATATCTGAGGCTTTACCAAGAATCAGGTTTATAGCCAGGTACGTTTCAACATAGGAGTCTGCTTTGGTGTCTGCTTTGGAGTCTGCTTTGGTGTCTGCTTTGGTGTCTGCTTTGGAGTCTGCTTTGGAGTCTGCTTTGGAGTCTGCTTTGGAGTCTGCTTTGGAGTCTGCTTTGGTGTCTGCTTTGGAGTCTGCTTTGGTGTCTGCTTTGGTGTCTGCTTTGGAGTCTGCTTTGGAGTCTGCTTTGGTGTCTGCTTTGGAGTCTGCTTTGGTGTCTGCTTTGGTGTCTGCTTTGGAGTCTGCTTTGGTGTCTGCTTTGGGTCTGCTGTGTTTGCTTTGGTGTCTGCTTGGAGTCTGCTTTGGTGTCTGCTTTGGTGTCTGCTTTGGAGTCTGCTTTGGTGTCTGCTTTGGAGTCTGCTTTGGAGTCTGCTTTGGAGTCTGCTTTGGAGTCTGCTCAGAAAGAATACGTTGCAAAGTAATAAATAAATATAAGGATACAAAGTATTTTAAAGAAACAATTTAGCATTAAAAAAGGATGCTAAAGACAAGTGTTGACACCACATTTGAGTCTGTCTGTCTCTCCCTCTCTCCCTGTCTGTCTGTCTCTCTCCTGTCTGTCTCTCTCCCTGTCTGTCTCTCTGCTGTCTGTCTCTCTCCCTGTCTGTCTCTCTGCTGTCTGTCTCTCTCCTGTCTGTCTCTCTCCCTGTCTGTCTGTCTCTCTCCCTCTGTTCTCTCTGTCTGTCTTCTCTCTCCCTCTTCCCTCTCTGTCTGTCTGTCTCTCTCCTGTCTGTCTCTCTCCCTGTCTGTCTCTTTCCCTGTCTGTCTCTCTCCGTGTCTGTCTCTCTCCCTGTCTGTCTCTCTGCTGTCTGTCTGTCTCTCTCCCTGTCTGTCTCTCTGCTGTCTGTCTGTCTCTCTCTCCCTCTCTCCCTGTCTGTCTGTCTGTCTCTCTCCCTGTCTGTCTCTCTGCTGTCTGTCTGTCTCTCTCTCCCTCTCTCCCTCTCTCTCTCCCTGTCTGTCTGTCTCTCCCTCTCGAGGGGGGGCGGGGGGAAGAGCACGCTCGTGAACTGTTAGCGCCGGTGTTATGCATGCCCACTGCACCTCGCGGGAGCGCGCCACAGCGTAAAGCACTCACAGACACTTCAATGATTTGTACGGCAAAGTTAGGTTTGGAAACGATATCATCTCCTTTTTGGCGGACATGCAGAACACGGCAGAACACGGCAGAACACGGCAGAACACGGCAGAACACGGCAGAACACCGGAGCCTCGCTGCGGGGAAGCTCTGGCGCTGTTCTGAGTTTGTTCTAATCCGTCAAAATGACAGACTGCTTTCAGAGTTTTCCGTCATTGTTAAAAAAAATCGGTCATAGACGAAAAATATTCGGTTAACGCGACCTCTACACCTGTCTCCCCTCTCTCACCTGTCTCCCCTCTCTCACCTGTCTCCCCTCTCTCACCTGTCTCCCCTCTCTCCCTGTCTCCCCTCTCTCACCTGTCTCCCCTCTCTCCCTGTCTCCCCTCTCTCACCTGTCTCCCCTCTCTCACCTGTCTCCCCTCTCTCCCTATCTCCCCTCTCTCCCTGTCTGTCTCCCCTCTCTCACCTGTCTCCCCTCTCTCCCTGTCTGTCTCCCCTCTATCACCTGTCTCCCCTCTCTCCCTGTCTCACCTCTCTCCCTGTCTGTCTCTCCCTGTCTCACCCCTCTCCCTGTCTGTCTCCCTTCTCTCCCTGTCTCACCTCTCTCCCTGTCTGTCTCCCCTCTCTCACCTGTCTCACCTCTCTCCCTGTCTCACCTCTCTCACCTGTCTCCCCTCTCTCCCTGTCTCACCTCTCTCTCCTGTCTCCCCTGTCTCACCTCTCTCCCTGTCTCCCCTCTCTCCCTGTCTCCCCTCTCTCCGTCTCACCTCTCTCACCTGTCTCCCCTCTCTCCCTGTCTCACCTCTCTCACCTGTCTCCCCTCTCTCCCTGTCTCACCTCTCTCACCTGTCTCACTCTCACCTGTCTCACCTCTCTCACCTGTCTCCTCTCTCACCTGTCTCCCCTCTCTCCTGTCTCCCCTCTCTCCCTGTCTCACCTCTAACCTGTCTCACCTCTCTCACCTGTCTCACCTCTCTCACCTGTCTCCCCTCTCTCCCTGTCTCACCTCTCTCACCTGTCTCACCTGTCTCCCCTCTCTCCCTGTCTCACCTCTAACCTGTCTCCCCTCTCTCACCTGTCTCACTCTCTCACCTGTCTCCCCTCTCTCCCTGTCTCACCTCTCTCACCTGTCTCACCTGTCTCCCCTCTCTCCCTGTCTCACCTCTCTCCCTGTCTCACCTCTCTCACCTGCCTCACCTCTCTCACCTGTCTCACCTGTCTCCCTCTCTCACCTGTCTCCCCTCTCTCCCTGTCTCACCTCTCTCACCTGTCCCCCCTCTCTCACCTGTCTCCCCTCTCTCACCTGTCTCCCCTCTCTCCCTGTCTCACCTCTCTCACCTGTCTCCCCTCTCTCACCTGTCTCACCTCTCTCACCTGTCTCCCTGTCTCACCTCTCTCACCTGTCTCCCCTCTCTCCCTGTCTCACCTCTCTCCCTGTCTCACCTGTCTCCCTGTCTCACCTCTCACCTGTCTCCCCTCTCTCACCTGTCTCACCTCTCTCACCTGTCTCACCTCTCTCACCTGTCTCCCCTCTCTCACCTGTCTCCCCTCTCTCCCTGTCTCACCTCTCTAACCTGTCTCCCCTCTCTCACCTGTCTCCCCTCTCTCCCTGTCTCACCTCTCTCACCTGTCTCCCCTCTCTCCCTGTCTCACCTCTCTCACCTCTCCCCTCTCTCATGTCTCCCCTCTCTCACCTGTCTCCCCTCTCTCCCTGTCTCACCTCTCTCACCTGTCTCCCCTCTCTCACCTGTCCCCCTCTCTCACCTGTCTAAAACTTATATAGTATATATGGCAAACTACAGTGTATTATATACGAGACCTATCCTGATTAAATGAAGGTGAAATAAAATGAATGAATTCAATAAAATCTATCACACACACACACACACACACACACACACACACACACACACACACCACACACACACACACACACACACACACACACAAACACACATATATTCAGTACACATTCAGGGTACTTGTACTTAACTCCAGCATTATAGTGAAGTACTTTTACTGCTGTAGAGAATCAGATGACTTCTCATGTGTCTGTATATTTCCGGTCCGGCTTGTTTGAGGCTCAGCTCCCAGGAATGAGCTCCGCCCCCAGGGATGAGCTCCGCCCCCAGGAATGAGCTCCGCCCCCAGGAATGAGCTCCGCCCCCTGCTGTGAGAGGATGATTCACATGAAGGTGTGAAAGGCAGCTCTTTCATAGTGACTGTAGTGCTTTGAGTCATTCAGTCACGTTGGCTATGCTTATATATATTTCCTTTTGTGAAGCCAGTGCTGATACGACCCTTGAGTTTCTTTGAGAGCTACTTGTGTTAATGTACGTATTTTATGTATTTAATGAATATGTTATTACATTTTGAAATAGAGCAAATGTCAAACATAACCCCCCCTTGGATAACTATATTTCATTCTATTTTATATGATCATTTATTGGATATTTACTTTAACTTCCTATGTTTCTATACATATGTTGTTCTATTTGTTTCCATTTATTAAATATTAATTTATTTAATATAATATATATCCTTTGTGAAGCTAGTGCTGATAAGAGCCTTGAGAGCAACTGTCACAAAACCCTAATCCCCCCGGGGTTACCTGCGTTGCTGAAGATCTGTAGCTTCTGGATTTTGACTTTTTTGAATTTGACTTTTTCTAAAAATTTGACTTTTTTTCTAAGAACTTGTTTTTTGCTTAGAATTTGACTTTTTTCTAATATTTTAGAAATTTCCAAAAAATGGACTGACTTTTCGGGGGATTTTGACTTTTCTCTTAGAATTGGAATTTTTCTAACAATTTGACTTTTTTTCTAACATTTAGACTTTTTTTCTAACAATTGGACTTTTTCCCTGAAACTCCACATTTAAATCCTTCTGCTATGATTTATGATTGACCTTCAAACTTGCTTCAAACCAAGGTACACTACACAGACAGTATTCAAGTATTTACAAAAATCAAACTATTACAACTTGGCCTCAATATAGACGTTTACACATATTTAACACATTTAACATCAACGTGCCGACAATATGAACATCTTTGTAATGAGGTAGTGGCATACATTCTTGTGTCGGCCATGACAGGACAGGAGGAAGAATTTGTGGGGTTTTTCTCCGGGATTTTTACTTTTCTCTTAGAATTTGACTTTTTTTCTAATATTTAGAAATTTCAAAAAATGTGACTTTTTCCTGAGAATTTGACTTTTTGGGGGGATTTTGACTTTTCTCTTGGAATTTGAATTGTTCTAAGAATTAGACTTTTTTTTCTAAGAATTAGACTTTTTTTCTAAGAATAGATGTTTTGTGCAGAGTGCACATTCTTTCGTCAGGCATGACAGTGCAGCCTAGTTCTGCAGAGAGTGTGTTTCTTTTCAGACATGAAGCTGAATGAATAACAGAAATCATTCAGATCCAAGTCCACAGCGCTGACACATCTATCACGTGTTTCTTCTCCGGGAGTCAGAAACCTTTATTTATTTATTTAATGTTATTTATTTATTGATCCGTGAGGCGTTTGATTTTGAGTTGTGAGGAAGTCCAGCATGTGGTTTCCTACCGAGTGCTGCAGGGACGTTTCTGTGTTGTGCAATAACAGATTAAATACACTGAACAACATATAATACATTTATTATGTTAGTATAAAAAAGTGAAAATGCCCAATAATAAAAAATATATATGTATATTAATAATAATAATAATAATAATACATGTTATTTATATATGAATATGATCATAAGAAGTTTAAGTAAATATGTCCAATAAAATAAATAAAAACACACCTAAATGTTTAAATAAACATATAATATTAAAATAAAATGTCCAATACATACTGCACTACAATCCAGGGCTGGGCGGTGTGACAGGAAACTCATATCCCAGTATTTATACATGCTGCAATGACAGGAAACTCATATCCCAGTATTTATACATGTTGCAATGACAGAAAACATATCCCAGTATTTATACATGTTGCAATGACAGGAAACTCATATCCCAGTATTTATACATGTTGCAATGACAGGAAACTCATATCCCAGTATTTATACATGTTGCAATGACAGGAAACTCATATCCCAGTATTTATACATGTTGCAATGACAGGAAACTCATATCCCAGTATTTATACATGATGCAATGATTGGAAACTCATATCCCAGTATTTATACATGTTGCAATGACAGAAAACTCATATCCCAGTATTTATACATGCTGCAATGACAGGAAACTCATATCCCAGTATTTATACATGTTGCAATGACAGGAAACTCATATCCCAGTATTTATACATGTTGCAATGACAGGAAACTCATATCCCAGTATTTATCCATGTTGCAATGATTGGAAACTTTAGATTGATTTGTCCCCACAGTGAAACCCCGATCAGTTAGAGTCCGATAACGGCTTCAGAACGCATGAAACAGCTGCTAAATGTGAAGCATTATGCTGTGCTAACTGTGCTGACTGTGCTAACTGTGCTAACTGTGCCACATAACAACAAAATGTAAACAAAACAACAAAATGTAAACAAACCCCCCCTTCCCTGAAACTGCAGGGGCCGTGGAAATACCTCTTTTTAGGATTGACTTAGAATTTGACTTTTCTCTCAGAATTACATTTTTTTTTCAAACTTCCAACTTTTTTCTTAGAATTTGATTTTTTTTCCTAAGAATTTGAATTTGTTTTAAATGGGACTTGTTCCTCAGAATTATAATTTTTTTTCTGAGATTTGACTTTTCTCTCAGAATTTCATTTTTAGTATGTAGTTTGTAGAATTTGACTTTTTTTTCAAACTTTCAACTTTTTTCTAAGAATTTGATTTTTTTTCTAAAATTTGATTTTTTTCTAAGAATTACATTTTTTTTCGAAGAATTTGAATTAGTTTTAAATGGGACTTGTTCCTCAGAATTATATACTACATTATTGTATGTAGTTTGTAGAATTTGACTTTTTTCAGAATTGAATTCTTTTTCAAACATTACATTTGTTTTAAGAACGTCCTCTTTTTTCAAAATGTAACTTGTTTCTCAGAATTATAATTTTTTCTAAGAATTTGTCTTTTTCATAAGATTTTTAAAGTATTTCTCTTTTTTTTCCTCAGAATGTCACTTTTTTTTATAAGAATTACACTTTTTCCTTCAGAGTCATCCATTTGAACAGTGTGTATTACCAGCGTGCTCAAACACATCATCTGTTGGTGCTGAAATACAGCATCATGCCAGCTGTGTGCTTTAAGCTCATCTCTCCCCTGAGGATCCATTCTGTCTCATTTATGGGTAAAATCTGAGACACTTTAGACTCACTGGAAGCAGCATTTCAAAGGAGGAGCAGGGGCTGAGGGGGGGGGGATTTCCACATTTACTTGACTTTATAAGCTGGATTTACTCCACAAATCATGTCCGGGAGGTTGAAACAAACACGCCCTGAGAGCTGGTGCACCTCCTCTCTGGTTTATCCTGTATAAATAAATAAGAACATATTTTTGGCATCGTGGCTTCAAAATCCATCTTGCCCTCTAACCGTTTAACTTTAATGTTCGGAGGGCATAAATAAGACCTTTTTAAATCAACGGTTGGACTCTTTCCAATCTCATTACATTAGATTTTCCTAAAATGAAGTGTAATTTATCTTCTGTCCCGTGATGACGAAGGCTCTGAAACAGTCCTGTATTCTCAGAGAATAAAAAGAGCGCTTGGTGACGTTCAGGATTATAAAGCTGAACAACTGTCTCTGAGTTTAGTCGTCTCATAACTTTAGTGTTTGTCAGTATATCTGAAAGGACTAGGTTAGCTGCGTTAGCTAACTTACTTAGTAACATCACAAGGAGTCATGTGATCACACGTCACCAAGTGAGTTTTTTAAATCAATGGGAAGGTAAGTGTGTGTGTGTGTGTGTGTGTGTGTGTGTGTGTGTGTGTGTGTGTGTGTGTGTGTGTGTGTGTGTGTGTGTGTGTGTGTGTGTGTGTGTGTGTGTGTGTGTGTGTGTGTGTGTGTGTGTGTGTGTGTGTGTGTGTGTGTGTGTGTGTGTGTGTGTGTGTGTGTGTGTGTGTGTGTGTTCCAGCTGGAGAGGATTACACAGATTCAGGAAGCAGGGAGATGTTTTAATGGAAAGAGAGAGTCTGGTTGTTTTCCGCTCAGATAAGAGGATTAACTTCATCTCAACAACACACTCACAGATGTTCCAGCGATGCCTTCAGTGGATATGGATTCATTCAGAGTCTTTACCTGTGTGTGTTTTCCTGTTTGATGCATGCAGCCACTGATCCACACACACCACTGGAGGTCAGCAGCACCATGTGTCTGAGTGTGTGTGTGAGAGAGAGAGAGAGAGTGTGTGTGTGTGGGAGAGAGAGGCCATGGCATCATGATTGCAGGAAGCTGAACGCAGACTTTTTTCTCAGAATTAGTTTTTATTTTTCTGGATTTTTACTTTTCTCGCAATTTTTGAAATGTTTTCAAAATTAGATTTTTATCTTTGAATTATTTTTTTGCAGAATTTGACTTTTTTATAACAATTTGACTTTTTTCTGAGAATTAGATTTTGTTCTCAGATTTTGAATTTTTTCTAATTTATTTTTCGGGATTTGGACTTTGCTTCAAAATTAGATTTTTTCTCAGAATTTGATTTTTTTTTAAAAATGTTACTTTTTCTAAGAATTTGAATTTTTAGGGGTTTTCACATTTTTCTTATAATTTGACTTTTTCGAATACATTTGATTTTTTTTCTAAGAATTTCACTTTTTCCTCAAAATGTCACTTTAGTTTGGATTAAAAAAATGTCATATAATAATTTTAAATAATTTTAATACATTTGATTTTATTCTCAAATGGAGCTAAACCCCATTTTTCCCCTGTGAAAAAAGAAGTGTTGTGATTCCGATATAGACTAAGGACGTATGCTGTGCTTCTTATTATTCATGCTGAGTAAGGAGCTCCTTTAGAGCCTGTTCATTAACTAAGTAAAGTTATGTTCATTAAGTAAAATGAGTTCATTGCGCAGTCTTCACTCACGTCAGAGCGCTAAAGGCTTCCATCTTTCTGTCTGACGTTGATGCTGTCATCCATCTCTCTTCTCTTTCTAAATGAGCGTGTTCCTGCAGCACGGTATTTTATATATTAATATATTTATATATTATAATACTGTACTGCAGGTCAGTGTTCTCCTCACCTCCGCCCAGAACAGGATTTATTTCCCTGTAATGAAGCTCCATAACTCTCCTGCTGACGGCGTCTGGCTGCAGCACTCCCATTGGATCACTGACGTTATTGATGAGCTGAACACAAACACACACACACACACACATACATACATACATACATACATACACACACACATACATACATACATACATACATACACATACATACACACATACATACATACACACATACATACACACACACACTCCTGTTTACTTTACCTTCATCCTTTCTATAAGAGTCTAACATGTTAACATGCATTTCGTCACATCAGAGATATTATATTCAGACGACACATGAAGACAGAGACATTCTGTGGTGTAGTAAAGCACTTTTTATAGCCTTTACTGACACACACACACACACACTCCTCCATAATGAGCTCCTTGTCATTGGCTCTGTCAGAGTCTCCCTGGCTCAGTTTCAAATTGGCTCAGATTCTTCATGACGTCAGATACTGCGTTACAGCCGTGGCGCTCGGCCATCAAACTCTACATTCTGCTCGGGATAAATCTTACATTTCTTTTTCATATTTTGAACAGAGGACGTCATTTTAAATTTAAGAACCCAAACGGATAGACTCTCTCCTTAAAGAAGTTTTTTATCGTCCCTTAGCACTAACATTTGATGGCTTTGATTTCACTCATTTTGGAGTCTTTCGGCGATGTTTTGGTACCCGATATAAAGACTGAGTTATTTTCTGAACACCAGGGGGCGACACTGAGAGGGTGAAACATCTGGAAGTTGCCCCTCTGCTCCTGTCTGTGTTCTTTCTCTGTGAAAGCCCTCAGTGTTTCTGTTGATTGTCTCTGGATGTTCGACGACACAAAGCCTCTCTTTGTGGCTCCGTCACCACATGTAGAAAATGTAATGAGTATTTGTTACTTGAGTATTTCCATGTTCTGCTACTGTGTACTTCTACTTTTACTCAAGTACAAGATCTGAGTACT
>CM062281.1:29630289-29665289 GCA_031216635.1 Dissostichus eleginoides | reverse complement strand
TTTCTTTACAGTGAGTGTGTTTTCAGGGGTTTCACCAGGAAATAAATGAAGATGATATCAGTGTTTGATTTTATGATAAGATTTCAGATGATGTGGTTATATCTGAAGCCTGGACAACATCTGTAGAAACTGGAACATCATTTTTTAAGTAGACTTTGTCAGCCTGAACTTGTCAAAGAAACTGTTCTCAAGCTTTAAAATGAACTGGTGTTAAGTTAGAACAGTTTTTCAGGAAAGGAACAAACTGTTTGGATTCCCCATATGTGATTACTTTGTACTGGCTTCCTAACCGCTTCTCTTGTTTCATCTTTGTTTCCTCTCTCATTTCCTCTCTTGCCTCTTCTCTTGTTTACTTTTCTTCCTTGCTTCCTAACCGCTTCTCTTGTTTCATCTTTGTTTCCTCTCTGATTTCCTCTCTTGCCTCTTCTCTTGTTTACTTTCCTTCCTTGCTTCCTAACCGCTTCTCTTGTTTCATCTTTGTTTCCTCTCTCATTTCCTCTCTTGCCTCTTCTCTTGTTTACTTTCCTTCCTGCTTCCTAACGCTTCTCTGTTTCATCTTGTTTCCTCTCTCATTTCCTCTCTTGCCTCTTCTCTTGTTTCCTTTTCTTCCTTGCTTCCTAACTGCTTCTCTTGTTTCATCTTTGTTTCCTCTCTTGCCTCATCTCTTGTTTCCTTTCCTTCCTTGCTTCCTAACCGCTTCTCTTGTTTCCTCTCTCGTTTCATCTTTGTTTTCTCTCTCGCCTCTTCTCTTGTTTACTTTCCTTCCTTGCTTCCTAACCGCTTCTCTCGTTTCCTCTCTCGTTTCCTCTCTCGTTTCCTCTCTTGCCTTTTCTCTTGTTTCCTTTCCTTCCTTGCTTCTTAACCTCTTCTCTCGTTTCCTCTCTCGTTTTCTCTCTTGCCTCTTCTCTTGTTTCCTTTCCTTCCTTGCTTCCTAACTGGTGTTAAGTTATAACAGTTTTTCAGGAAAGGAACAAACTATTTGGATTCCCCATATGTGATTACTTTGTACAAAAAATGTATATTTGAGAATGTACAGCGATGTTTGTAGCTGTGAGGAGACAAAAGGCTTTATTTGTTTAAGTCACCTGACAGTGAATTTCAGGATTGACATCATTGCAGCGTTTCTTATGCAGTTTAAATCCACAGAAACCTAAACTGGAAGTGGGGAAATGGAACATCAATGCCTATGTGAAGCACTTTGAATAGAGTGGTGCAGGAATGAGTCCTAAAACCAGGAAGTGAGTCAGCATGTCACCACTTCCGGTTCCCTCGTCTCAGAGCCAATGGGATCTCTCCATAGGATTTAGGAAACTATCTGAAATAAGGTCTGTGGTTGAGACACATTGAAGAGACGGATCACGTTTTGTTCTAGGACATTAAATCCATCAGCAGTGACCCCACTGGGGATTTCTGAAGAGTTGACGTGTCTGAAAAACGATGGTTGTTAAACAAGTGGCTGAACAGGACTACAGAAGTTGAGGCCGTTGTACGTCATTACGCCGAACACGTGAACACTCCTCTAAGTTAGTTTGCCCTGTTCTGCTTGAAAGCAAGTACCTGCCTCCTGCAGACTGTTCAAACAAACGCTTCAACTCGTACCATTTAGAATGTGTGTGTTTGAATATGGATCTGAAGTTGGCGTGACGTTGAAGTCGTGCTGCTGGACTCGCCTGTAGTTCCTTTATAGCATTACGTTAACATTTAGCTTCTGGCCATTAGATTTATGATTAGAAAATTATAAAAGTAGGGTAGACCCCAAGTGAAGGAGTTCAAGTATCTCGGGGTCTTGTTCTCGAGTGAGGGAACAATGGAGCGTGAGATGGGCCGGAGAATCGGAGCAGCGGGAGCGGTACTGCAGTCGCTTTACTGCACCGTTGTGGCGAAAAGAGAGCTGAGCTGAGCCAGAAGGCAAAGCTCTCTGTCTACCGGGCCATTTTCGTTCCTACCCTCAACTATGGTCATGAAGGATGGGTCATGACCGAAAGAACGAGATTGCGGATACAAGCGGCCGAGATGGGTTTTCTCCGCAGGGTGGCTGGCGTCTCCCTTAGGGATAAGGTGAGAAGTTCAGTCATCTGGGAGGGACTCGGAGTTGAACCGCTCCTTCCTTCGCCTTCGAAAGGAGCCAGTTGAGGTGGTTCGGGCACCTAGTAAGGATGCCACCTGGGCGCCTCCCTAGGGAGGTGTTCCAGGCACGTCCAGCCGGGAGGAAACCGAGGGGTAGACCTAGGACCAGGTGGAGGGATTATATCTCTTCGCTGGCCTGGGAGCGCCTTGGGATTCCCCAGTCAGAGCTGGTTGATGTGGCCAGGGAAAGGAACGTTTGGGGCTCTCTGCTGGAACTGCTACCTCCGCGACCCGACCACGGATAAGCGGGAGAAGATGGATGGATGGATGGATGGATGGATGGATGGGTAGACATGTGGAGATTATCTGGCTGAACAAAACGTGCATTTATCAAACAGCTTCGTTTTCCACAGACCTTATCTTTTACAATATTCCAAAATCCTATAGAGAAATCCCGTAGCTTTTTGTCGAGGGAACCAGCAGCTTCCTTCAGGGTCGAACTACAAAAATACGTCATCTCTGCACCGCTCTATTGCCTCTGTGTCCTAAAATGTGCAAATAAACTAACCTTGAACTAATAGATTTGTCTCTTTGTTTCTCCCTCTTTATTTCAACCCTCTCTCCCCCTTTGATCCTTCCTCTCTTCCTCCTCCTCCTCCTCCCTCTTCTTCTTCTTCCTCCTCCTCCTCCTCCTCCATCAGGAACATGATCAAGTCCTTCTACTCGTCCAGTTTGCTGCTGGACGTCCTGTGTGTGTTCGGGGAGTTATCTGAGGAGGTGAGATCTCTGAAGTGAAGATAATCAGATTAAAGGATGATGTTTATATCAACACAGAGTGCTCTAAGTGTTCCTGAGGAGACAGGAAGTCAGATCAGGTCAGACGCTTTTTTATCATTTTATCTTTTTAAAACGAGCCACAAGAGACCAAGAAAGCATTTATCTTGTTTACACATTTCGACTGATAACATTATGAATATGAGCTTAAAAGTAAAACAGAAAAGGAGAGATGCAATAACATCTTCCTCACCAATTAAAGATGCAGTCACTTAATGACATTTAAATAAAAGAGACATGTGTCTTTGAATCCAGAAAATAAAGCAACACTCGGCGTACGCAGCACAACATACAGTTCACAGGAAACAGAAGAATAGTTCATCTTAAAGGGACTCAGAGGCATTGGGGGCGGGACATCTGTCAGCGGTTGACCAATCACAACAGAGCTGGCCCGCTAACCGATCAGAGCAGACTGGGCTCTTTTTTACATCAATAATAAAAAATGTGACCTCAGAATTTGACATTTTCTCAGAAGTCTGACTTTATTTCTGATAATTTTACTTTTTTCATAATTTAACTTTTTTTTCCTTTGTTTACCAACTTTGTTATTAATGATCGACGCCGAGGTGGCACACACAAATAACACAATTGTAAAATACAAATAAAAGACGGAACATATACAAAATACTGTCAGCCAGTGTGAATCAATAATATTTAAAGCAACTTATTAGGAAATAAAATTCAGTTTGTTATCGAGTTAACCAAATCATGTATTTTTCAGGCGACCATTCATGTGTGGTCAGCAGCAGGAAATGTGTCTCTTCCTAGGCTGTGACACTAACTACACACACACACACACACACACACACACACACCTGTCCATCTCCATGGTAGTGTGTGACACTCAGCAGCTCTTTCTCTACGCTGTGTAGAAGTCACCCAGGAGCCATTAAAACATCAACAGGACACTTGCACCAATACAACTAGGTGTCACACACACACACACACACACACACACACACACACACACACACACACACACACACACACACACACACACAGACAATGGTTCCTCAGAGCTGCTGAATGCAAACAGACAGTGAGCAGTGGTTGAGTTTCAGGCAGTAAAAAGATCTTTTCAGCAGCCATGAGGTGAGATGGCCCTTAGGGAGAAGTTTCCTACCTGCAGAGATTCTTAGTCTAGGACATAAAATATGTTATAAAACACCGGGCAGTCTTGTGACCGTGCTGTAGTTCCTTTATAGCCCAACATTAGCCACCTTTAGCTTAGCGGTGGTGACGTGAAGTCATGTGACCGTGCTGTAGTTCCTTTATAGCCCAACATTAGCCACCTTTAGCTTAGCGGTGGTGACGTGAAGTCATGTGACCGTGCTGTAGTTCCTTTATAGCCCAACATTAGCCACCTTTAGCTTAGCGGTGGTGACGTGAAGTCATGTGACCGTGCTGTAGTTCCTTTATAGCCCAACATTAGCCTCCTTTAGCTTAGCGGTGGTGATGTGAAGTCATGTGACCGTGCTGTAGTTCCTTTATAGCCCAACATTAGCCACCTTTAGCTTAGCGGTGGTGACGTGAAGTCATGTGACCGTGCTGTAGTTCCTTTATAGCCCAACATTAGCCCCTTTAGCTTAGCGGTGGTGACGTGAAGTCATGTGACCGTGCTGTAGTTCCTTTATAGCCCAACATTAGCCTCCTTTAGCTTAGCGGTGGTGACGTGAAGTCATGTGACTGTGCTGTAGTTCCTTTAGAGCCCAACATTAAAACATTCCCACAAATGTAAAATCTAATATCAATGTCTGGTCTGAATATTATAAGCTATTAATGGCAGAAATGATCTTATCAGCCTTTATTTCTTCAGGTAGCTTTTTTAATTAACCCCTCACCCTCTTTGGAAACCGATTCCTCCCTGTTCCTGTTTCTCAAACCTCCACAGTGAGTCACCTTTCTCCTGAAACGTTGAATCCAATGTGTTGTTATGAAACCACAGCAGTGTTATTTCAGTGATTAGAAATGAGTTGCCTTTAGCCCTTCTCTTTCCCATAGAAAGACCCTCAGAGCGCCATTGTTTCTGAGCACTTATCTTCCAGAAACAGGACTTTCTCCATTCAGTCTTATCAGCTTTATTTGGGGAGTAAATCTTCCGCCTCCTCAACGCTTTTCACCTTTCACACATCCTTCCTCTCAAGCTCACTTTACCCTGTTAACCCAATAATGTCCCTCTTCTAATGCTGCATTAACACCTAATGAGGCGAAGCAGCGCAACCTAGACACTCCCATTCATTTCAATGGAAGTCAAGAGTAAATGCTGCAGCAAAGGTTGAAACCAGGGATCCACCGAATGCAAATCTTTCAGCCAATGTCGATGTTACAAAAAAATTTGTGCTGATACCGATAGGAGGAATAACAATTTAGCCGATGTTGTTACTGGGTTTAGTCAGGAAATGTGCCCGATACGGATATTTAGAATAACAATTTGGCCAATGCTGATACCAGAAATTGAGCTGATACTAAGTTTAGAATAAAAATGTGTCCTATTATGTTCAGAAAACCTATTTTGTCGATGCTGATTTCTATGATACGAATATCAATTTGGCCGATACCGAGGTTTAGAAAGTTATTTTGCCAATGATGATGCTTAGAATAACATTTTGGCCAATGCTGATACCAAATTTTAGAATAAAAATTGGGCTGATACAGAGTTTACATTTGAAAAAGCGTCCAATAATGTCTAGAATAACAATTCAACCGATGTTGTTACTGGGTTTAGTCAAGAAATGTGCCCGATACGGATTTTTAGAATAACAATTTGGCCAATTCTGATACCAAACATTGGGCTGACACTGAGTTTAGAATAAAAATGTGTCCTATAATGTTCAGAATAATAATTGTGTCGATGCTGATTTCGATGATACGAATAACAATTTGTCCGAAACCAATGTTTAGAAATGTGTTTGGCCAATGACGATGCTCAGAATAACATTTTGGCCAAATTGCCGGTACAGATGTTGGGTATATTGATATTGGGATGTTAATCGTTAAGATGCTGGTGCCGCCACATCATGGGAAGAGGTCACTGACCAACGTTCAGTCCTCACGTCTCACTTTAACCCCTGAGACGCTGCCTCCTGTCCAAACGTCCCCACTTCCTGGTCCCCAATTACCAAATTCCTTCCTTTAACGAGCCTCAACCCACCATTTCACCCCATCCTTTAACCCAGGGGTGTCAAACTCAAATACACAGTGGGCCAAAATAAAAAAATGGGTACTAGTGGAGGGCCGGACTGGTTCAATGTTTATTGCAAAATGTATTGAAATGAACTTATTGCACATATTAAACCTGGAACTAACAAAGCTTAAATTATTGCCTATAAAAACAACATTAAACATTAAATAATCAGTTGCATTCATTTCTTATGGCTCTATCTGCAGCTTTTCCAGAGTCATTTCTTATGATTACATTTTTCCACAGGCCAACGACAGCTTCAAGAAAACACTTTCCCTCAAAGAAAGAACCAAACATGCCCTGTTGTTGCAAGAAACAAAGTGCAGAAGGAAACATCCATTAAACTCAGTGTGCTGCTCTATGATGCTAGTTCAAGCCAGATACTTGGCATCTCATCTTGGGTGCAAGTTCATCAATGTTTGGGCTCAGGCTCTGAGCTGAGGAAATCCTCAGGATGGAGTGAAGGTGTGCGTGCAATATACCGGCGGGCCAGATCTAATAGTAATTAGAAATTATCCTGCGGGCCGAAATTAAATCAACCACGGGCCTGATTTGGCCCCCGGGCCTTGAGTTTGACACATGTGCTTTAACCCCTCACCATCTTTGTTTTATTACCCATACTCCCTGCAAACTACCTTAAAACACGACTAATGAGTCCTTTCAGACAGTTTTATCCCACAGGCCATCAGACTGCTAAACACCTGAGCTCTGTAAAGTGCTCCGATAAACATTCATCTGTTTGTCATCTTGCAATCTACTTATTTATATACATAGTTATCACCGCAATAAACCGTATTTAATTTTGTCTTAATGTACATTATTTGATTTCATATTCTGTTCTTGTACATATATTTTATTTACATGTATATAGACTTCTTGCACTATTTTTTATTTAGTATTTTCAATTCTATTATATATGTTGCCTTGAGGAGCTCAGGTCAGAATAATTTCATTGCCATTTCTAAACTGTAGCTTTGTGCATATAACCAGAGATGGCAAAAGTACACACATCCTTTACTCCAGCAGAAGTACAGATACTCGTGTTTAAAAATACTCTGGTGAAAGTAGAAGTACTGACTAAACTTCTTTACTCAAGAAAAAGTAAAGAAGTATGGGCTTTGAAATGTACTTCAGTAAAAAGTACCCATAACTAGCAGCTGTTTTAAAGAGTACCTGACCTCCCTTTATATTAATAGAACAATAATGTCATTGTTAGCTAATGAATGTTTCCATGCTGAACAACGGCAACATGACAACGTTTCCATTGGTCCCTCTTCTTTAGAGAAGACCAGGAAATGATGGATACACGGATCGTGTTCAAATCAATAGGCACGCAATGACTCTAAATAATAATGATCACGCCACCAAACACACATTCAGACTAAAGGAACCAGCCTGTTTGGAACATGTAAGAAGTAGAAAGTACAGGTATTTGGGTTCAACATGTGAGAAGTAGAAAGTACAGGTATTTGGGTTCAACATGTGAGAAGTAGAAAGTACAGGTATTTGGGTTCAACATGTAAGAAGTAGAAAGTACAGGTATTTGGGTTCAAAATGTAAGAAGTAGAAAGTACAGGTATTTGAGTTCAACATGTGAGAAGTAGAAAGTACAGGTATTTGTGTTCAACATGTAAGAAGTAGAAAGTACAGGTATTTGGGTTCAACATGTAAGAAGTAGAAAGTACAGGTATTTGGGTTCAACATGTAAGAAGTAGAAAGTACAGGTATTTGGGTTCAACATGTAAGAAGTAGAAAGTACAGGTATTTGAGTTCAACATGTGAGAAGTAGAAAGTACAGGTATTTGAGTTCAACATGTAAGAAGTAGAAAGTACAGGTATTTGGGTTCAACATGTAAGAAGTAGAAAGTACAGGTATTTGGGTTCAACATGTAAGAAGTAGAAAGTACAGGTATTTGGGTTCAACATGTAAGAAGTAGAAAGTACAGGTATTTGTGTTCAACATGTAAGAAGTAGAAAGTTCAGGTATTTGAGTTCAACATGTGAGAAGTAGAAAGTACAGGTATTTGAGTTCAACATGTAAGAAGTAGAAAGTACAGGTATTTGGGTTCAACATGTAAGAAGTCAAAGTAAAAAGTCGTCAGAAAAATAAGTAGTGGAGTAAAGTACTGATACCAGAAACATGTACTTAAGTACAGTAACAAAGTATTTGTACTCCACTACTTCCCACCTCTGCATATGACAATAAAACATTTGAATCTTGAATCTTCTTTTCTCCTCCAGAACGTCCAGCACAGGAAGTACGCCCGCTGGAAGGCCACCTGCATCCACAACTGTCTGAAGAACGGAGAGACGCCTCAATCCGGACCCATCGGCATGGAGGACGGGGAAGCAGGTGGGACACACACAACACACACACACACACACACCACACATTCTCCTGGGTTTGCTCTTTAAAGACCACTGGGACAAGCGTGACTTTGTTCCCAAATAATTTTGTAAATTTGTACTCTTTTGGATCTTTTAAATACTTTGATCTTGTGCAATGCTTGACAACAGGACTGCTGTGACACATTTTTTTCTCCAATTTGGGATATATTAAGTGCTTATCCATCCATCCATATATCCATATATCTATCTATCTATCTATCCATCCATATATCCATCTATCCATCCATCCATCCATCCATCCATCCATCCATCCATCCATCCATCCATCCATCCATCCATCCATCCATCCATCCATCCATCTATCAACGTTTGATCAAAATAACTGATTGCAATTATTTTTGACTTCATTTGCAGTTGACCAGTTGGCAAGTGACCATATTTTTTTAGGGGATCTGTTCCCAATATGTTTTGTTAACTTTTCCATCAGTGGAGCAGGATGTCTCTGCAGCACAACAATACTTCATTCAAAATGTCTTTACCACGTATTTAGACTTGTACAGATATTGTGTGTGTGTGTGTGTGTGTGTGTGTGTGTGTGTGTGTGTGTGTGTGTGTGTGTGTGTGTGTGTGTGTGTGTGTGTGTGTGTGTGTGTGTGTGTGTGTGTGTGTGTGTGGTGTGTGTGTGTGTGGTGTGTGTGTGTGTGTGTGTGTGTGTGTGTGTGTGTGTGTGTGTGTGTGTGTGTGTGTGTGTGTGTCGGCTCCGTATTGTATTCCTTATCAGCTGGTTGCAGGAAAGCAGTAGAACCCGCAGACTTTGGGAGATTAGGAGTTGCTGAGAGTGGATTAGAAGTAAAGTGTTCTTCCATTCGAAAGCAAGTTAGTGCTTTTGTGTGACAGAGATTCAAATCAGTTCAAGTCCTAGTTTGCACCAGAACATTTAGGCCCAATTCCAAACCAAACCCTACCGTTTTAACGAGGCTCCTTCTTTCAGGTGGAGGGTGTAAAAACAGCAGATTTTGGGACGAACTCCCCTCTCTTCTACTAAAACAGGAAATGCCGTTACTTTTCATAAAAATCTGATGTTTATAAGCTGCTTAGTTGTTGCAACAGTCCGTGTACATATACAACACTTCTACCATTTTCTAGACTAGACATCAGTAAATGATCCTAAGTTTAAAAATATATGAGGTAACATGAAGTTGTTTACATCTGTATGTCAATATTAAATGTCTCTTGTTGACTTTTTGTTGACTTGTTTGTAGGGTGTAGGGGGCGGTTTGGAATTGGGCCTTAGTGTTTACTTCCTGTCTGTCTTCTTCTGCTGTTCCCATTAGTGTTTACTTCCTGTCTGTCTTCTCCTTGAATTGACCGGACTTCTTTGTGCCGATTGATATGACTGCCTATAATCCCTTGATCAAAAATTAGCAAACGCCTGGACTGTAATGTCCAAATTGACCAATCAGAATTCAACAAAGCCATGTACTAAATGTCTCATAACTGAGAGCCCACCTTTAACACACACACAATGTGTGTGTGTTTCTGAAAGGCTTCCTATCGAAGGCTATATCAAACTCTCTGACATTGGAAAGCCTCTCACGCCATGTTTCCTCAATACCTCCTGACCTTTAGGAGAAAGGAAAGCTGGGGAAACCTCCCTAGATCTGAAAGAGATTTGCTGGATATATAGAAGGACTAAATGTGCTTCTGCAGCCTTTAAAGTTCAGTGCTGGTGAGAGCACAGGGGAAACTGACCTTTTAGTCGTTGCAGGGGCACAGGCGCTGTTTTTCCTGAAGTTCACTGTTTAAACAGGCGCTTTGCAGTCGATTAGGACCTCCGGTGATGTTTCTCTGCTCAAGTGTCCAATTTACAGACGGTTGATTGCTCCGTGCTAGATGGCGGCGTGTTGCGTCTTCTTTCCACTATTTATGTTCTGTGTAAGAATGACAAAGCCCACGTTCTGTTTCAAACGTTTTATAGTTTTTCTTCTGTTACTTACTTCACTCGTTGTAATGAGACAATTTCACACAACAAGTATTTGATAAGTATTCCTCGTACGAAGCTTTAAAGTAAAACACGTTTCCGATAACGACGTTTTTAGAAAGGTTGTCTTCCTGTCGTGTTTATGGGAGTCGTACTTTTATTGAATGTAGAATGTTTTCAACCGGTTTCTGAAATCAGTGTCAATGTCCCAAAGGAATATATAAAGATACAAATACTGATATACACCTGAACATCAGCAGGAGAGGACTCTTTAAAGTAGAGACACTACATACTGATATACACCTGAACATCAGCAGGAGAGGACTCTTTAAAGTAGAGACACTACATACTGATATACACCTGAACATCAGCAGGAGAGGACTCTTTAAAGTAAATACACTACATACTGATATACACCAGAACATCAGCAGGAGAGGACTCTTTAAAGTAGAGACACTACATACTGACATACACCTGAACATCAACAGGAGAGGACTCTTTAAAGTAGAGACACTACATACTGATATACACCTGAACATCAACAGGAGAGGACTCTTTAAAGTAGAGACACTACATACTGATATACACCTGAACATCAGCAGGAGAGGACTCTTTAAAGTAGAGACACTACATACTGATATACACCTGAACATCAACAGGAGAGGACTCTTTAAAGTAGAGACACTACATACTGATATACACCTGAACATCAGCAGGAGAGGACTCTTTAAAGTAAATACACTACATACTGATATACACCAGAACATCAGCAGGAGAGGACTCTTTAAAGTAGAGACACTACATACTGATATACACCTGAACATCAGCAGGAGAGGACTCTTTAAAGTAGAGACACTACATACTGATATACACCTGAACATCAACAGGAGAGGACTCTTTAAAGTAGAGACACTACATACTGATATACACCTGAACATCAGCAGGAGAGGACTCTTTAAAGTAAATACACTACATACTGATATACACCAGAACATCAGCAGGAGAGGACTCTTTAAAGTAGAGACACTACATACTGACATACACCTGAACATCAGCAGGAGAGGACTCTTTAAAGTAGAGACAATACATACTGATATACACCTGAACATCAGCAGGAGAGGACTCTTTAAAGTAAATACACTACATACTGATATACACCGGAACATCAGCAGGAGAGGACTCTTTAAAGTAGAGACACTACATACTGATATACACCTGAACATCAGCAGGAGAGGACTCTTTAAAGTAGAGACACTACATACTGATATACACCTGAACATCAGCAGGAGAGGACTCTTTAAAGTAGAGACACTACATACTGATATACACCTGAACATCAGCAGAAGAGGACTCTTTAAAGTAGAGACACTCCATACTGATATACACCTGAACATCAGCAGGAGAGGACTCTTTAAAGTAGAGACACTCCATACTGATATACACCTGAACATCAGCAGGAGAGGACTCTTTAAAGTAGAGACACTCCATACTGATATACACCTGAACATCAGCAGGAGAGGACTCTTTAAAGTAGAGACACTCCATACTGATATACACCTGAACATCAGCAGGAGAGGACTCTTTAAAGTAGAGACACTCAATACTGATATACACCAGAACATCAGCAGGAGAGGACTCTTTAAAGTAGAGACACTCCATACTGATATACACCTGAACATCAGCAGGAGAGGACTCTTTAAAGTAGAGACACTCCATACTGATATACACCTGAACATCAGCAGGAGAGGACTCTTTAAAGTAGAGACACTACATACTGATATACACCTGAACATCAGCAGGAGAGGACTCTTTAAAGTAGAGACAGTAAACACTAATATGGACCTGAACATGAGTATAATATGTCTTATTTAAGAAAATAACATTTATGATAAGTCTTTCAGGACAGAAGAAGGTATTATCCTTTATCTATTACTCAGGACATGTTCTCCCTCAGGAGGAGATGTGTTTAGAGAATTTAATTTGAGACACATCTCCTCTCTGTTTGGTGATTTGTGTGATTGTTCAGATCGTTTCTCGTGACTTCAGCTCACTGCAGAACGTACACCGAGCCTCCGGAGACTCTTCAGCATCTGGACTCGTTTTCAGATTTCTCTTGGAGTGCTGCACATTGCGTCACGTGTCCCCGGAGAGGATAAAAACAGGAATGCGTGTTTGACATGAACACCTCTGCGCTCACACAACTTCCCCGCGGGGAAACTCTGAACGTATTCCTCATGTCATGTTGATGAATTCCTCTCTAAAATAAAACCCATCTGCTGCTCCACGCCCACCGTTTGACCCAAAACATGGTGACATCACCCCGAGGAACCCTCACACTCACACACTCACACACACACTCACTCACATGCGCACACACACACACACTCACACACACACTCTTCCTGCATGCATGTGTGTGTTCCTCAACACTCGCTGTTTTATTTTGTTTCTCTCATGTCTCTCACACCACTGTTTGCTTACAAACACTCATATCCTTAACTCCCAGGGTGCATCTGTGTCACTGATGACATCATGATAAGCTGATATCATCCACCCAGCGTGTGTGTGTGTGTGTGTCTTTCTTATTTTTGTCTGCATCAAAACTTTATCAGTGTTTCAACACTTGTATCTTGGGAGTGTGTAGGTTAGAGAAACTCCCTCTGGAAGAAACACAGGGATTTTAGCCTCTGCAGACCATTTACATGCACTAAACACCTACAGAACACACTCTATTTTGTTCATTTATGTATGTATATAAACGGGGACAATGCACATTAATCTCTAATTCTGTAAATGTGCGAGAGTTAGTCAAGAGTCTATTTTTCATCTGTAGTCCCTGGACAGATTTTGGTAGTCACCCTAAAGACACATTTCATTTTTAACAAGTAAATACAATCAAATAAAAACATGCAGTTCTGGAAATGTTACTAGAGGAGAGGGAACACCACAGAGAGAAGAATAGGGCCTCTTTCATAATTAGACTTCCCTCTGCTTCTACTTGTCAGAAACGTCCATCTTCACATCTGTAATGTTGCACAGACCTCTGTGACACTGCAGTGATATGAACCAGTGTGAGGAGATAATTACCACACACACACACACACACACACAGCAGCGGTACTTACAGAAAGAGCATTGTCTGACTTTCCATTGGCGGGGAGGGTGGAGCGAGAGGAAAGGAATAGATGGAGTTTTTGGGGGAGGGGGAAGGAGAGAGAAAACTGCTTCCAATGCTGAGTAGTAAAAATATAAAGAATGTGACCCAGTTGTCCGAGGGAAACAAAGTGAAAGAGTTTGCCAACATTTCAGAGCGACCCGTGGAGACACATGAAGAATGTGAGAGTGCAGAAAAGAGAGCGAGAACAAGAGACTTAGATCTAGTCACTGTGATGTAAGAAACAGTCAAAGTCGAGTACTTTTTTGCTAAGACTTTTTTAAATATTGGTTGAGAAGTGCAAAAAGGAATCCTAAAACCCTGACATGACTCAGCATTTCATCACTTCCTGTGTCTGGAGGTCAATGGTTTCTGAATGTGTTTTTGGTTGCTAGCCTGAAATAAGGTTTGTAGTTTAACACAAGGTGAAGAGATTTTAATTCTACGACATAAAATATGTCAGTAAATACCTCACTGGTGGATTTAAAAACAGAGGTTGCTAACAAGTGTTTAAATTAGACGACTAAATGTCATCACGCCCAACATTAGCCACCGTTAGCTTAGCGGTGGTGACGTGAAGTCATGTGACCGTGCTGTAGTTCCTTTATAGCCCAACATTAGTCACCTTTAGCTTAGCGGTGGCGACGTGAAGTCATGTGACCGTGCTGTAGTTCCTTTATAGCCCAACATTAGCCTCCTTTAGCTTAGCCGTGGTGACGTGAAGTCATGTGAATGTGCTGTAGTTCCTTTATAGCCCAACATTAGCCTCCTTTAGCTTAGCGGTGGTGACGTGAAGTCATGTGAATGTGCTGTAGTTCCTTTATAGCCCAACATTAGCCTCCTTTAGCTTAGCCGTGGTGACGTGAAGTCATGTGACCGTGCTGTAGTTCCTTTATAGCCCAACATTAGCCTCCTTTAGCTTAGCGGTGGTGACGTGAAGTCATGTGACCGTGCTGTAGTTCCTTTATAGCCCAACATTAGCCTCCTTTAGCTTAGCGGTGGTGACGTGAAGTCATGTGACCGTGCTGTAGTTCCTTTATAGCCCAACATTAGCCTCCTTTAGCTTAGCGGTGGTGACGTGAAGTCATGTGACCGTGCTGTAGTTCCTTTATAGCCAACATTAGCCCCTTTAGCTTAGCGGTGGTGACGTGAAGTCATGTGACCGTGCTGTAGTTCCTTTATAGCCCAACATTAGCCACCTTTAGCTTAGCGGTGGTGACGTGAAGTCATGTGACCGTGCTGTAGTTCCTTTATAGCCCAACATTAGCCACCTTTAGCTTAGCGGTGGTGACGTGAAGTCATGTGACCGTGCTGTAGTTCCTTTATAGCCCAACATTAGCCTCCTTTAGCTTAGCGGTGGTGATAGTAATAGTAGTTACAGCAAGGGGACAGTGCACACCATAGAATCAAATCAGAAAGGTACACATCCACGTATAAAACTGTAGCATGTCACAACAAAACGAAAGCTAAACGCGGGTCATAGAAAACGTGCAATCTTTACTACATCTGTAATGTTTTCCAGCTAACCCTCCCTGCACATGGCAGCTGTCTCTGGACGCTCTGAAAGAACCCGACTCTTCAGAGCTCAGAAACCATTATCCAGAATGCCCTTTGGCCAGATGCGGCCCCTAATTGTCCCGTGCAGCAGCAGAACAGTTGCTGTGAATCATCTGCTGTAAACAAGGCTGCTCCTTCAGGGCAGGAAGCGGCTCCAAACGGCCCACAGCACATTAATGCTGGGGCTTAGACCAACAAACACAAGGACGTATGGTAAAGCTTTTTACAAGGATTCATCCTCAATGTCTTCAGATTGTACGGGACACACTTGAAGTCGATCCAGAAATCTTGAGATATCGTTTCCCGCAGTCCCGCAGTGTGACAGATTGGAAACTGTTTGAGGTGTTCGTTCAAACACACAACCCTGAAATGGTCAAAAAGCAACACAGAATAAAGAAATGTCCGACTTCCTGTTTGGTTCACGAACTCGCTCCAATTGTCTTTTTGTGTTGTCCTCACGTTTTAAATGTACCCACCAAATATCATACATGTAGGACATTTGCAAATATAGGGGCTGCATTTTAAATACTTCAATTTCGAAACACCCATTCGCGCAAACCCTAATTTACGCACATTTTCACTTGGTTTCAATGATTTAATATCCCTCGTATGGGTCTGTGAAAACCAATAGACACAATAATAATCAAACCAGAAAATAATAATGGTTTCAAATATACACTGGAATAAAAAGTTGCCTTAAATGGGGTAGAAAGTAGCATGAATACCCAAATAAAGTACAATTATGTTCAAATACTTGAATAAATGTACTTTCCGCTAAACGCATCCACACTTTAAACTAATTACATTGACAGTAATGTAATATAACCTGTCTCTCGGTATTATTTAATAAAGTCATGTCTGTTTCTGTTAATACTCTCTCCAGCATGTCAGCAGAATCCTAATGTTTCCAGATGTGGCTCCGGAGAGAACGTGAAGCTGCACAAACAGAGTTTTAACAGTTTAATGGGATGTTAGCGAGCGTTAGCGAGGTGTCGGGTCTCCTCTTAATGCCTGTAAGGCAGTAATGACAGAGGCCGGTGTTAACATGGTGTCGGATACAGCGCTGTCTGCAGATCCTGCCAGAACTCTTTAATCTGAGCAAATATCAGAGGTGTGGCTCTCCAGATTTCAGCGTGAGGATCGGGTTCAGAGGACCAGAACTACCTCACCCTGTTCCTGTGAACAGAGCAGCTTCTTTCTGCTGAACACTGCTGGGGTTTCTACAGTTATTCTTAGATTTAAACACTTCTTTCTTTACTTCTTCCATATTATCCTGCTGCTCAGGGTGGGGGAGTGCTGTCAGCTGACCTGCAGGCCAACGAGAAGCACTGGGAGAAAGATTTCTATCTTCCAGAACTAATTTCCTTACGGGAAAATGCAATAAGTCGAATCAGACCGCAGCGCTCCAACATGCTGCGAAAATACAGAGATCTTTCCCCGGCAGTGAGGCGCTTCATCAGCATTCTGCGGCTCGCTCAGCTTTAACGTACCCTTCATTTATATGTAAAAGTTCTGCACTTTACCAAAGTTATGATTCAAACTGTTGCTACTAAAATGCAGCAGTATAATAATCACGCTGATCCGATATGCTGAGACATTTTCTGATTCATTTTTCCTCTAAAGCCACTTTCTCTCCTGCATATCTGTGATTGTGATTCACGCTCTTTCTGGCCCGACAGTTCAATCTCACTCTCATGAATTCTGATCGTTTTACTTTTGTGATAAAACCAGGCGAGGCCGAAAGCTTTAAACTCAATCAGCAGAAACCTTTCATTTCTACGCCCTGTTTCTTTCCACTGACACCTTTATAAGAAGTCAATGCTTTAGGACAAACTCCATTACTGTTCTCTCAGATTCACAGCAGCTTACATCTCCTTAAACACCTTTTCACTTTTATTACTTTGCATTTTAAAGAACAAAATCTACCAGCTGCATTAATCAGAATCAGAATTCCTTTTATTTGAGGGGACGTTTACGGCATGCACTTTGTATTTAAACTAAGCATTATTACTATTTACAGAAGGTCACATCCAGGTAGATAAGTAGCAGCAGTATTTATCAAATAAAATAAGTGTAACATGTAGAAAGTGTGGTAGAGGGTAGGCTAGCGGAGTGACTGACATGTCTGTCTGTCTGTAGCGGGTAGATTACCGTATTAAGATAATGTTTTGCACGGGTTATTTGAACAGATTCTTGTTACAGTAATGGATGGAATGGTAGCAGCCAGTATTAATATAATAATAACACGTGTATTAATCTCACCATTATCTCCTCTCCTCTCTCTGGTAGATGAGTATGGAGCTGGAGGTTTCTCCGATCATGGGGCTTCCTTCAGGGGGGGCCCATCTTCCGGGTCCTTTGACCAGGACCAGAATCAGGACCAGAACCAAGGTCCAGCCCCGGGGATCGGCTTCTCTCCGGGGGGTCCAGGATCTGCTCCATCAGGCCCCCACAACACGAACTACAACAACATCCACATCCCACCGGGGGCCCACGCTCCAGCCAACACCCCCGCAGAGATGCCCCCCGCCTCAGGTGAGACAGGAAGGAAGTCGAAGTCAAATTCTGAAAGAAAGTCTACATTTTGAGATCAAAGTCAGATTCTAAAGTTCAGAACAAACAATGAGAAAATAATTCAGTTTCTAAAGAAAAGTCAAAATGTCGAGAAAAAAGTCAAATTCGAAAATAAAGTGAAATTTTAAAAAGTATGAGGGAAAAAAAGTCAGATTTCTTTAAAAAAAAGTCGGTCAGTCTGAAATAATATTGCAGTTCATCCAAAGTATTTTTTCCAAATGATATAGTTTTTAATATATATATTTTTTAAATCTTAATTTAAGGTGTTTATTTTGTCCCAACAGAAGCCGCTAAACCAGTGCCTGTTCCCAGATCAGTTCCCCTCCCTGTGGACCCCAGACTGATGCAGGGTCAGCAAGAGGGTGAGCACACACACACACACACACACACACACACACACACACACACACACACACTGGGTGGATGATATCCTTTGTGAAATTCTGAGAAAAAAATCACATTTTAAGAAAAATTCAAATTCTGAGAAAAAAGTTAAATTATGGGTAAACTATTAAACTATGAGAAAACAGGTGAAATTCTGAAAGAAATTCAAATTCTGAAAAATATTAAACTATGACAAAAAAAGTTAAATTATTTAAGAAGTAAAAATTCTGAAAAAAATTCAAATTCTGAAGAAATATTCAACTGTGAGAATTGTTTTTTTATTTCTTTAAAAAAAGTCAAAATATGAGAAAAAAAGTGATTTTCTGCATGAACAAATATGCCTCTCATTGTCTCATGAGTCTGCATTAAATAGAACCCTCTATCACATCTTCTGAACAGCAGAGGATGTGATCGAGGGTTAACCCTAACTGTGAGAAAGGAGAGGCTGGGGATAAAAGCATTTCAATCAGGAGAGACGGTGTTGATGGAAGAATACATATTTATTGCCAGGAATACACAAATGAATGTAATGGAGTTTTGGCGATTAGGCGTATCATTCGGGAGGGGAGAACCGATCCGATGAAACCCCCCGGGGTCTAGACACTGGTGGTGGTGAATGGATGGTTGGGGTCGGTCTGAAGGGGAGTGGCTTAGCTTGACCCTGGTGGTGGTGAATGGATAGTTGGGGTCGGTCTGAAGGGGAGTGGCTTAGCTTGACCCTGGTGGTGGTGAATGGTTGGGGTCGGTCTGAAGGGGAGTGGCTTAGCTTGACCCTGGTGGTGGTGAATGGATGGTTGGGTTCGGTCTGAAGGGGAGGGGCTTAGCTTGACCCTGGTGGTGGTGAATGGATGGTTGGGTTCGGTCTGAAGGGGAGTGGCTTAGCTTGACCCTGGTGGTGGTGAATGGATGGTTGGGGTCGGTCTGAAGGGGAGGGGCTTAGCTTGACCCTGGTGGTGGTGAATGGATGTTGGGGTCGGTCTGAAGGGGAGGGGCTTAGCTTGACCCTGGTGGTGGTGAATGGATAGTTGGGGTCGGTCTGAAGGGGAGTGGGCTTAGCTTGACCCTGGTGGTGGTGAATGGATAGTTGGGTCGGTCTGAAGGGAGGGGCTTAGCTTGACCCTGGTGGTGGTGAATGGATGGTTGGGGTCGGTCTGAAGGGGAGGCTTAGCTTGACCCTGGTGGTGGTGAATGGATGGTTGGGTCGGTCTGAAGGGGAGGGCTTAGCTTGACCCTGGTGGTGGTGAATGGATGTTGGGTCGGTCTGAAGGGGAGGGGCTTAGCTTGACCCTGGTGGTGGTGAATGGATAGTTGGGTCGGTCTGACGGGGAGGGGCTTAGCTTGACCCTGGTGGTGGTGAATGGATAGTTGGGTCGGTCTGAAGGGGAGGGGCTTAGCTTGACCCTGGTGGTGGTGAATGGATGTTGGGTCGGTCTGAAGGGGAGGGCTTAGCTTGACCCTGGTGGTGGTGAATGGATGGTTGGGGTCGGTCTGAAGGGGAGGGGCTTAGCTTGACCCTGGATTCAGAGGGACAGGAGGTGAGAAGGGGTGGAGGAGGGTTGCATCGAGTCACCTGAAATGACAGCTGTCAGAGGGGAGAGCAGATTTAAAAGGTTTAGCGGAGCGCTATGATAGGCTTGTGAGAATAGAGCGAAGTGATTGGTTAAGCTGGGGAGTGACGCCCCCGATCACTTATTGAGAGGAGAGAGAGTAGTAACATAGAAATAGTAAATTAATTAGTAAAGACGGTCTTCCTGGTTGAACTTGCGCTGAGCTTCATTACTATCTATACTGTTATCATCACTCAGCTGCTGAACAAACAGAGACACTGTTTAATCCTCTGAAACGAGGTCAGAATGAACATTTCTTCCTGCATTTATCAGAACCCACAACGTTACATTTCATGAGTTTCGTGTGAATTTTTCCAATGAAACTCGGTTCATGGCGTGAAGCGGCTTTTGTCAGGAATCAGAACACCTCCACTCGTGCCACAGTGTGCGAGAATTAGGCAAAATTCAGATTAGTAGAGTGGAAGAGTAACATCAAATAAAGAGGCAAGCAAATATTAAACCATGAGAAAAAAGTCAAATTCTGAAAAAATATTAAACTGAGAAATAAAGTCAAATTCTGAGAAAAATTATAATTCT
The DNA here is from genome assembly GCA_031216635.1 of Dissostichus eleginoides. Taxonomy (NCBI): domain Eukaryota; kingdom Metazoa; phylum Chordata; class Actinopteri; order Perciformes; family Nototheniidae; genus Dissostichus; species Dissostichus eleginoides. The sequence continues at coordinate 29,645,064 of CM062281.1, read as the reverse complement.
AAAAATATATTAAACTATGGGAGAAAATTAAATTAAATTAAAAAAAAAAGTCAAAATATGAGAAGAAAATCACAGATTAAGAAAAAACAAAAAAAATGTCAAATTGTGACAAAAATCTAATTCTGTTTTCCCAGATCAGGGAAAAGTGTACGAGCATTTCAGGTTTATTTCAACATCTCATGAACTCAGAACCAATGCCTTAGCCTGCAATGTAAACAAACATTAAACTCAGCGTGAGTTCTCGAAGGGATTCGGATCCGCTCCGAACTTCAATGTCTTCTTTCTGCTGTGTTTCCCCACGATGAGAACAGAGCCTCCTCGGTGGATGAAACTTGAATCAGTGTTTGGTCAGCTTGTTTCTGTCAGCCTCCGCCCTTCAGTCCCTGAGGAGCAGCCTCTTATAATGGGTGTAACTCTACAGTAAAGACTCTAACCCTGTCTCCTCTCTCTCTCTCCAGGAGTGAATCTCACCGCTGATGACTTCACCAAGGCTCAGAAGTTGTGTAAATACGCTGGCAGCGCTCTTCAGTACGAGGACGTGAGCACAGCCGTGACTAACCTGCAACAAGCTCTGCGACTTCTCACCACCGGACACGAGTGAAGCCTTCCTCCTCCTCCTCCTCCTCTTCCTCATCCTCCTCATACTCATCCTCTTCCTCATCCTCCTCTTCTTCCTCCTCCTCATACTCATCCTCCTCTTCCTCATCCTCAATCATAACTACAGTTTGAAGAGTAAAGCTTGATTTTGATGACTCTGAGTTGCAGCTCCTTTTTGCTCCATCTAATATCAACATGCATGAGAGTGTGTTTCTATAAAACATATCGGCAACAACGAGATTTAATGTCATTTTTCAAAAAATAAAATGAAAACAGTGAGACATAGCAACAGAAATGTGTTAGAAAATGACATTGAAACTCTGGAAAATTAAAGCACGCTCGAGTAGAATAAGACTAAAAGTTGATTTATAATGTAAGATTCATTTGGTTTCAAATGGAATTGCATTTTTCTATGGAGCGATTCTTGGCGCGTAAAATAAATAATCCTAACCCGTAAAATAAACTAAAACACATGTTGACACTCCTCACAAATATTGTGCCTCCTCTGATATTGATGACTTTTGATTAACATTAAAAACTTCATTTTGATCGTTCAGCCTTTTTTACGGCAGAGGATCAGGGCCACGTGAAAATACATCTGATTTCTAACCCAAACATTTTCTTTGATTCTAAGATTAAAGTAAACATTTGGAGAATAAAGTAAACATTGTGAGATTAAAGTAAACATTTGGAGATTAAAGTAAACATTTGGAGATTAAAGTAAACATTTGGAGAAAAGTCACATTTTCAGATTAAAGTCAGAATTTTGAGAAAAATCTGAATTCTGAGATTAAAGTAAACATTTTGAGTAAAGTCAGAATTCTGAGATAAAAACAATCTAAATTTGGAGAAAAGTCAGGATTTTGAATTTCCACAGAATTCCCCCCAAAAAATCCATTTTGTCAGATCTGAAAAACCTTTTCACATGTCGCCCTAATCCTCTTCTGTATGTATTTATTTATGACCTGATTCTGTCAAATGATCCCTCACTGATCAGCTGATCCCTCACTGATCAGCTGATCAGCTTTATAACTCACTGTGACTCCGAAAAAACTGACAGGCGATGAAAGAAAAAAGTAAACTGTAAAAAGTTTAAATCGTTTACAAACGGTAAATATTCAGCTTTAAAATGTCTTCTCTTATCTGTAAAATGTCTCTCCTCCTATTGGCTAGCCCACAACCTTCTGTACGTGATTGATGGTTTAGGGGCGGGACATCTAGAAGTGCTTGACCAATCACAACAGCAGTCTCTAAAACCCCATGTTTTCCCAGATAAAATGCTCCTGAAAATACACAAATGAAACGTTAATGAATCTGCTGCTGGAGACGTCCTCTCACTGCTCTCTGTTTTGCTCTGAAGTATTTTATTTTGACGTGTTTCCATCCGTCTCTGTGTGTACGATGATCTTTTCCTTTGTTCTGGTGGATTTTTGAGTTGTTCTGGTGGATTTTAAACCCAGATCTGCCAGAACCTCTGTTGACTTATTTGAATAAATTGTTTGAAATGTTCACGGTGACTTCTCTGTTCTTGGGCTGCACTCACTCAACATATCTAATACATGGAGATAATTCATTAATAAACTTTGTTCTGATGATATCTGTGAGCTTAGGTATAAAGACATGTTTTTCCACCTGTGATTATCAATCATTAAACAGAGAGGATTGTGGGTTTTTTCATATATAAAATTAATTATTATTCTGATTATATAGTTCAGGTTTTGAAAATAAATTAAAGTAATATTATTGAAACCGTTTTATAGAATCAGAATCAGGTTTATTACCAAGTAAGTTAACACATACATGAGAGTAACACATGCGTCACTTCCGAGCGAAAATTACGGCTCCGCCCACTTTTGGGGGAAAACCACGCTCCAAAGATCCAAAAACACGGTTTTCTTACATTTCTGATCGGATTGGCAAAAACTTCAGAATTTGTATTGACCGCCAGCGTTGCTTTCCCCCAAAAGTGGGCTGGGCCGTAATTTTCGCCCGGAAGTGACGTAGGTGTTCTATCTCACACAGGCGCCCTCTACTGGACTCTATGGGTACTACTCTCATCAATGATACGCGAGCGTTCACACACTGAAGTTGTATAAACGTAGCCGGCCAATCAGGGCGAGCCTACCTGAATGCGCACACAGGCACACAGTATACAAGGCGGCTACGCCTCCTGACTGTCATCCTTTTCTCTTCAGCGAGCGGGACAACACCTGACAGAGAGAAGTAAAACGTGCCCTGGCTTAATAGCGGGCGCCGATCCCCACCACCTCTGCTTTGAGTGTTTGGGGCCTGACCACGCCGGGGACAGAGTGAAACCTTCGCCGTCCTGCACTGCCTGCCGGGCACTTCCACGGCTCAGAGTGCCGGGGAGGAGGATGACGAGGACTTCTCGTTGTCGGGCACTTCCGGGTCTGGCGTCCATGGAAGTCCGCCACCCGGGTCTGTCCGCCAGGACTTCCCCCTGGTGATGACCATGGTGACGGAGCGTGTAGGGCTACCGCTCCCCCCACCACTGCTGCCGAAACCGGTGAGCCGCCTCCGCCAGGGGTTCTACAGCCCGGTCCGCCCGGCGCAGCCAGCCTCGTTTCGCCCCCGTTGCCAGATATCTTGCAGTGCGTGGAGGCGTCGTGGCGACAGCCACTGAAGACGAAGGCTCCAGTGGCTGGTATGGTGGGGATCCTCAGGGTGCGGGTACACTGATATTGATGACTTTTGATCAGTGGCGAGCCGTGACTTTTATACCTAGGCCCTCTGACCCCCCCCCCCCCCACCCCTTCCCTCGAAAATGACAGCGACCCTCTACCACACTAAACAACATCATTTATCTAAACACCTATCATGACAGGGCACCAACAGCCAAGTAACAATTCAAAATGAATGAAGTCAGCCCGGCGGCCCACTTTGAACATGACTCAGGCCTACCTCTGATGATCAAATCACTGAAACACAAAGTCCATCCTCCTGTCCTTCTGGATGAAGCACTTGATGGCGGGTCATGCTGCTGATCCTTTGCCACTCCAGTTTATCATTGGAACTCAATCTTGAAAATGCCTCGGTTAATAATTTCGCAACGATGTCATCACTATCACTGACACGAGCCATCATGAACGAACTGATGCTAATCAGAAATCTATCGATCATAAATATTAATCTATCGATTAGATTTATGATTCGAAAATTATAAAAGTAGGGTAGACATGTGGATATTATCCGGCTGAACAAAACGTGCATTTATCTAACAGGTTCGTTTTCCACAGACCTTATTTCGAGCTATTTTCCAAAACCCTCTGGAGAAATCCCATTGCTTTGTTGTCGAGGGAACACGAGCTTACTTCCGGGTTTTAGGACGCGTCACTGCACCACTTGCATAGACTTCACAGCAGGCGGAACTTGTCATAAAGTCCGCGAAAATAAAGCCCACCCATTTAGAGGGAAGATATGATTGGTCAATTGTACTGTCATTTGACATTACTCTCTCGTTGAGTTACTATAGCGGGCCCTCTGTGAAAGTACAGAGGGACCAACGAGCTCTCCCGTCTTCACAGTCACTGCAGAGACGGTTAAAGGAGCTTCTTTCATTTAACCCTTCACATTCCAACAGAAACTGAACAGGCAGATTCGAAGGATTTATTTCTTTGGAAATGTTATTTTAAATACAATTAAATCCAGTTATTTTGGTAAAACTAATGAAAAATATATTTTTCAAAATATTAAAAAAGAAATATTTTAAAAAAATGTTTTTTTTTTTATGTTTTCAAATATTATTTTTTAGAATATCTTAAATAAATATAAGCAGTGGCTTGATTAACATTTACCAAACTTTATTTTGATTGTTCAGCCTTTTCTATGGCAGAGGATCAGGGCCACGTGAAAATAAATTTGAGTTCACACCCAAAAACATTTTTTTAAATCTAAGATTGAAGTCAGGATTTTGAGAAAGAAATTTGAGTTTTGAGAAAAATCTGAATTTTGAGAAAAGTCAGGATTTTGAAAAAAGTCAGGGTTGCGGTCGAATAGTCCAAAAATCAGCTCCTATCGTCTATCCCTATCGTCTATCCCTATCGTCTATCCCTATCCCTATCGTCTATCCCTATCCCTATCGTCTATCCCTATCCCTATCGTCTATCCCTATCGTCTATCCCTATCGTCTATCCCTATCCCTATCGTCTATCCCTATCGTCTATCCCTATCGTCTATCCCTATCGTCTATCGTCTATCCCTATCGTCTATCCCTATCGTCTATCCCTATCCCTATGGTCTATCCCCATCATCTATCCCTATCCCTATCGTCTATCCCTATCCCTATCGTCTATCCCTATCGTCTATCCCTAACGTCTATCCCTATCCCTATCGTCTATCCCTATCGTCTATCCCCATCGTCTATCCCTATCCCCATCGTCTATCCCTATCCCTATCGTCTATCCCTATCCCTATCGTCTATCCCTATCGTCTATCCCTATCCCTATTGTCTATCCCCATCGTCTATCCCTATCCCCATCGTCTATCCCTATCCCTATCGTCTATGCCTATCGTCTATTCCTATCCCTATTGTCTATCCCCATCGTCTATCCCTATCCCCATCGTCTATCCCTATCCCTATCGTCTATGCCTATCGTCTATTCCTATCCCTATTGTCTATCCCCATCGTCTATCCCTATCCCCATCGTCTATCCCTATCCCTATCGTCTATGCCTATCGTCTATCCCTATCCCTATTGTCTATCCCCATCGTCTATCCCTATCCCCATCGTCTATCCCTATCCCTATCGTCTATGCCTATCGTCTATCCCTATCCCCATCGTCTATCCCTATCCCCATCGTCTATCCCTATCCCTATCGTCTATCCCTATCCCTATCGTCTATCCCTCGACCTCTGAGTGAAACGTCACGGGGTTAAGGGATAGTGGATAGGAGAATTCAAAAGGACTTAGGAGAAGAGACTGCGGTACTTTAGAGAATCGACTGCACTTTCACTATCCCACGTGTTTATGACGCGCCAGCGGACGTCATGAATGTGCGTCTGCTGCTGTGGGGAAACTATGGAAACTACAGTTCTCTATACAGCGGACTACAACATGGATGCAGAATAAGAACGAGGGACTCCTGTAAACTCATCTAGAGACTCTGCTCCGTGCTCTGATGCTGTTGCTTTAGGCTTTATGAACGTGGACAGCAGAGAAACAGATTCTTCAGGACCAAAGCTGGAATTTAGATAAAAAAGGAAAGTGAACCTTATGCTCGTCACCCTCTCCCTCCGGTCCACATTAATGCAAATGATCCCAATACGTATGATTGGATGAAAAGATCTTAAAATCAATACAAATGTATTGATTATAACCATTAGTCCTTAACATCTATCACTGTGTATATCACCATTCAGACATCTTTTAAAAGTTGAACAAACCACACAGCTCAGTAAAGACTGTGACATGTTGACTTTATTTGATCATTTCAGTAAAAACTAACGTTCATATTTCTCTTTTTGATTATAATACTGATGAACGTTCAAAACAAAGCACTTTGGCAACTTACCACATACGTTTTAAAAAGCTTAATAAGCACCGTAACTTTCATGATATCATTTCTCCGTCATAATCGGTTGTTTCCGTGAACGGCTGAATGTTGTGTGACGGCAAATGCTGCAGCCGCAAGGCATTGTGGGTCAGCATTTTCTCCTCTCCTTTCCTAAAGGGAGGTCCAGTGGTTCCTAAGCTAAAGGAGGTTATAAAGGAAGTTTGAAACCTCCTTTCCTATCATCTAGAGAATTGGAACGGCTCTTCTCATGGCTGCCACTGAGGGACTTCCGGGTCATTTCACTCCGTTAGGAAGGTAAGGATGTGTTGGCTCTATGAAACCTGACGTTCTTCTATGATTCTGTTTTCTTCTAGTTTGTATCTTCTTGGTCGAATGCACTTATTGTAAGTCGCTTTGGATCAAAGCGTCAGCTAAATGTAATGTAATGTAATGGTAAGCTAAATGGACTATTGGACCGCAACCCCGGATTTTGAGAAAGTCTGAATTTAGAAAAAAGTCAGGATTTTGCAAAATGTCTGAATTTTGAGAATAACATTTGAATTATGAGAAAAATCCCAATTTTGAGAAAAGTCTGGATTTTGAGAATAAAGTGTGATAATAAAAAAGGTCAGGATGGAGTGACTCCCTGCAGCTTCTCTCTGTGGTTCCTCTGACACAGCTCTCCCTTCATTCATCACCATGATGATAATAATCAGTTTTTATCAGCAGGAAGTCAACGAGTGACGCTTGGAGTCAAATGAGGCTCCGCTGCGTTCAGGCGCCCATTGTTCTGCAGTTATCTCCTAAACCCTGGGAAGTACTTTCAAAATAAAAGCCCTCGTCTGGTAAATATCAATCAATCAATCAATCAATCAATCAATCAATCAGAGTTAATTTACAACTCAGGACTCAGGATCCAGGACTCAGGATCCAGGAATCAGGATCCAGGACTCAGGACTCAGGATGCAGGACTCAGGACTCAGGACTCAGGACTCAGGACTCAGGATCCAGGACTCAGGACTCAGGACTCAGGACTCAGGACTCAGGATCCAGGACTCAGGATCCAGGACTCAGGACTCAGGACTCGGGACTCGGGACTCGGGACTCGGGATCCAGGATCCAGGATCCAGGATCCAGGATCCAGGACTCGGGACTCGGGACTCGGGATCCAGGATCCAGGATCCAGGATCCAGGACTCAGGACTCAGGATCCAGGATCCAGGATCCAGGACTCAGGATCAGATCAGAACTCATGCTAAATACATATTTTTACATAAAGTGCAAGAGGAGATGCCCCTGAGTTAAAGTGCAAGAGGAGATGCCCCTGTGTTAAAGGGCATTTAGCGGTGATTGCACGTCTGATTGTTTCTCATCCATTCTCTGAGTTGACCTTTGAAGCTATTGAGAGTGGGACAATCCCGTATCTCGGTTGGGAGGCTGTTCCACAAAGAGCTGCCTTTAATGGAGAGGACATTTTGTCCAAAAGTGGTCCGTCTGCGGTGGACCTCACAGTCTCCTCTGGTTTCTGACCTAGTGCAGCGTCCAGTGTGTTTTCTGTGGATGAATTCCCCTAAGGGGGGGGGGGGGGGGGGGTCCACCACCACCACTGTACCATCCTGGATGGTACAGTGGTGGAATGAATGTGGCTTTCTGTCAAACACCTTGATAGCCCTCTTGTACAGCTGTTCTATGGGTTTCAGGTTTGTGGCACAAGCAGACGACCAGTTTGTCAAACAGTATTCAATGTGGGGTAGAATCATGCAGTGGAGGTATGACTTGTCATGAGCCTAAAAGGTGTGGATTTAAACTAATATTTAAAATAATAAATAATCATAATGATCTTTTTAATAATCTCTTATAAAAGACCTCTGTGGATCCTGTTGTGGTTTTGACTTTTTATTTTAATAATCTACAATATTGTATATAGTTGTGTTTATATTGTTTATATTTTATATCATATTTTTCATTTTTTAACTGTTAATTCTCTTATCTATCAATGCAACAATAATAATGACAATAACAACAAAGTCATCGTTCCATAAAGTTGAAAAAAAAAACTGGAAAAACCCCCCCCCCTCCCGTTTTGTCCCCGCCCCGCCGGGAGGTCCCGGTCAGAGAAGCACCGCCGCGGAGACTCTGTGCACGCGCTGTCGGTTTGTTGGTTTGGACACTTTGGAGAGTTTTGGAGACTTTGCGCGGAGGATCTGAAGCAGATTTCGGGGCTTTGAGAGGACGATGACTCCGCTGGAGGACCAGCCGCTCTGAACATGTGAGTAAAAAAACCTCCATCAGAGATCCGGAGAAATTCATCCGAGCAGAGAGACTCTTCTCCGGGCGTTAAGCTCCAGCTGGGGGGCCGGAACTCTTCCTTGAATGTGAGTTAACAGCAGACTTTATGATGAGACATCTGCGGAGTGTCGAGGTGTTTCTGTGAGCTCCTGGTCTTTCAGTCTGCAGCAGCTTTCCTCCTTTAAAGGGAATTTAAAATGCAGAAAACAACCTTCAGTTCTTCTCAGCTCTGAACAATCTGCAGAGAGTTCATGTCTTCAGAAAAGCTCTACTCTGAAACTCTGAACTGGACCTTAAACTTTTTAAAGTGTAGTGTAAAAACAGTTTTCTCCTGAAAATCAGCTGGAGCTGTGGTGCCCTGAACTCTTTATGAAAGGTGATTTGAAATGCAGAAAATCTACTTTAGGACATTAACAGTTCCTGCTGGAGCTTTACTTCTTTAGTCGAGCTGCTAAAACCTGAAACATCTGCAGCCTGTCGAGGAGTTCCAGAAAAACAATGAACATGTAAAGTCTGAGACTGGACCTGAGACTGGATGTGAGGAAGCTTTAGTGAACTCCAGTTGTTTAAATGACATCTGCTGCAGCTTTGGAGCCTTTTCTCTCCCTTAAATCTGACATTTTAAATGCAGAAAAACAGCTTTTGGACATAAACATTGAGTGTTGGAGGTTTAACTCATTAGTCGAGCTGCTAGACTCTGAAACCTCTGCAGCGAGTCGAGGTGTTTTCACACAGAAAGGAGTGAGAAAGCTTCAGTGAACTCCTGTTGTGTAAACCAGATCTGCTGCAGCTTTGGGGCACTTTATAAATGTGATTTTAAATGTGCAATAGTGACGCTGAGATGTTAACATTTAGTGTTGGACATTACACGGTGATGTAACACACGTTTTAGTGAACTCCAGTTCTTTAAATCAGACTTGGTGTCCGTTATTCTCCCTTATTTCACATTTTAAATCTACAAAATCAACGTTATCATGTAAATACTGAGTGTTTTCTGTCAGTTAGTCTCAGACTTGTCTTTACTCTTTAACTCTCAACTTTTCTACTTTAACATGTGTTGGTGAGCTCCTGAAGACCAGAGGCTCTTTATCCTCTGAATTTAAATACAGAACATTTGGAGTTGTTGTATCTGTTTCTCGTGCTGCTAAAACCTGCAGCTTGTTTTGCTGTTTCCACAGAACTGGACTTCACTTTTTGACTCTAGCGTAGAACGTGTTGTTGTGACCTCTTTACATCACACTCACTGCAGCCTTGTTTTGTCATTACGTAGTTCAGGTATGTAACGAAAGGGTGTCTCTGCATTTGACCCATCCTAGTGTTCGGAGCAGTGGGCTGCCATTATGTACGGCGCCCGGGAAGCAGTGTAGGGAACGGTGCCTTGCTCAGGGACACCTCGGTAGCACTTGGTCTTGCCGGGATTTGAACTGGTGACCTTCCAGTTGCCAAGCCAAGTCCCTATGGACACCACCGCCCATGCTGTGATGCACTTTATGTTTCCTCAGGTCTGGTTTGACCCGCAGAGAAGCAGCTTGTGATGTTACACTGTGCTGTTGGAGGGTTAAAGTCTCAACTCTGAAACATCTGCAGCTAGTCGAGGAGTTTCCGGACAGAAAGGAACATCTAAAGTCTGACCTGGACTTCAAACTTCACGCAGAACACACACACACACACACACACACACACACACACACACACACGAGCCGATCCAGAGGATAAAACATTGACTCATATATTAATTTACGACCAATTAACAAAAACAGGACAGTATTTTAGTGTTTCAGCTCATATCTCTGTAGACTTGCAGACTCCTCTACACACAGAACGCCGTAAAAGATGAGTGTGTGAGCATCACAGCGTGTATTTGGTGGGACGAAGAGTCTTGGACTGTAAATGAAGTGTGTGTCCTTTGGAGCAGACGTTAGGTTCTAAGAGTGATGGAGTCGCGTTCTTCATTCTGCAGGGTGTGTGTGGTTTCGTGAGTTGTGTTTAGTGTTGGGAGAAAATAAGCCCTGTTCTTTTTTACTGTCCGAACTCGCCTTTAAAACTATTTTGAAATGCACAAAAACAACTTCATCATGTAAATATTTAGTATTTTCTGTCGACTCAACATTTAAACTTCGCACTTTAATTAAAACTCTTTATTAACTTCTCTTTAAATCAGATGTGCTGATTCTCTCTTATCATTGGTTCCTGTTAAGACATCAGTACAAGTTGAAGAGATTCTTTACATATCGAAAAGAGGTCAAAAGATATATATAATCTGCAGGAAAAGCTGAGTTTAAACTAAAGTATTAAACCTCTTTAAAGTAGTGATATCATGTAACATAAGGAATAAGAAACAGACTTTATTAGTTGTTTTCTTAGTTGACTAAAAGACGAGCTGACAGGAAGAAGTGAAGCGTCAGGTTCAAAGGCTGTTCAGGATCTGTTCTAGAAAGATCTGGGTTTAACACGTCAGAAAACAAACTCTAATGAGAGAGAGCCGGTATGTTTGTTGAGGCGGACATGAAGAAAATAACTTTGGATAAAATATAATTATCTATATTTACTATATAATATAATAAAGATAAACAGTTTTGGCTCAAGATGTTTTTTAGGGGATTTAAATGAGTTGAATTTGGACCCAAAATGGAGCAAAACACACAACTTTATCAAAGGAGGCGTTGTTGCAGGTGTCTGTCACACACACACACACACACACACACACACACACACACACACACACACACGCTTCCTGTCAGCAGCCTGTTATTTAACATCTCAGCTATGTGGGTGTGTGTGTGTGTGTGTGTGTGTGTGTGTGTGTGTGTGTGTGTGTTGTGTGTGGTGTGTGTGTGTGTGTGTGTGTGTGTGTGTGTGTGTGTGTGTGTGTGTGTGTGTGTGAGGAATTTGTTTAATTAGAGGAGTATCTGATCTCCACCTGCAGCTGGAGTCTGATCCTGATGACATTATAACTTCAGGTGGGGGGGGGAAGTGTCTCTACTTTAAAGAGTCCTCTCCTGCTGATGTTCAGGTGTATATCAGTATGTAGTGTCTCTACTTTAAAGAGTCCTCTCCTGCTGATGTTCAGGTGTATATCAGTATGTAGTGTCTCTACTTTAAAGAGTCCTCTCCTGCTGATGTTCAGGTGTATATCAGTATGTAGTGTCTCTACTTTAAAGAGTCCTCTCCTGCTGATGTTCAGGTGTATATCAGTATGTAGTGTCTCTACTTTAAAGAGTCCTCTCCTGCTGATGTCAGGTGTATATCAGTATGTAGTGTCTCTACTTTAAAGAGTCCTCTCCTGCTGATGTTCAGGTGTATATCAGTATTAGTGTCTCTACTTTAAAGAGTCCTCTCCTGCTGATGTTCAGGTGTATATCAGTGTGTAGTGTCTCTACTTTAAAGAGTCCTCTCCTGCTGATGTTCAGGTGTATATCAGTATGTAGTGTCTCTACTTTAAAGAGTCCTCTCCTGCTGATGTTCAGGTGTATATCAGTATGTAGGTCTCTACTTTAAAGAGTCCTCTCCTGCTGATGTTCAGGTGTATATCAGTATGTAGTGTCTCTACTTTAAAGAGTCCTCTCCTGCTGATGTTCAGGTGTATATCAGTATGTAGTGTCTCTGCTTTAAAGAGTCCTCTCCTGCTGATAAATATGTAAACCAGTTTTTTTAGTGATGCGTTTCTTTGTGGTTTTGCCAGTTCTTTAGTCTTTGAACTCATTTAATGTCACTTTTATGGCGCATTTGCACTGCAGGGCCTCGCAGGGCTTAATAATAATAACAACTTGACTTTAAATGGCGCCTTTCATTCCCTCAAGGTCACTTTACAAAGAAACATACAACGACAAGACATAACACATAAAAACATAAACATAAAACAGGGGGCAGAAGTGTAAGTGGGGGGGGGAGTGAGTTATTGTTGGAAGGCGGTGTTGAACAGGCTGAGTACGGTATAGTTAGGCCAGTGGCAAACCGTGTCTATCACAACTGGACCTTCTGTAGACACCCCCCCCCCCCCCCCCCCCTCCGTCTTTTCACTGAAGTGTCGTCTTGAAAAGGGTACTCACAACAATTCCGCAACAACTTCCTCTTCACCTGTTGCACTTGCCATTTCAACGTTAGAAACAATAAAACGGCATGAATTGCTTCGTCGCATTCATCTAGATCCTCTGTCTTGAGCCAGTGAACTACCGGGCCTTCGAGAGTACCCTGGAACCGAGGGAAACTCTGAAAGAACACGCCCATTGGCTACAGATCAATATATGATTGGTTGATCAAACTGTCAGTCCAAACGCTCTCATTCAGCTCAACGGCCAGGGCCTTCTATCAAGGATATAGAATACCTTGGTTGAAGGATATTCTACCCAGAGACCCAGAACAAGATCTGATTGGTTGCTTTCTTTTCCAACACAAAACCACTGAAATGCGTCGTGCATGGTCCGAGAAGGACAAACAAGTCAACGTAACACTAATATTACAGATCAACAACACAGATACCATTCTCATTTATTCATTTTATTACATTTTATTTATATAATTAAATCGATTTTTTGTTTGCTTTATCTGAGAGTTCCAGGGTATTCTCTGAATACCTTGAAGGCCCTGACGGTTCGCCACTGAGCTAGGCCTCGTTAGGCCTTGGTAGGCCCGGCTTACTTTATGCTGCGTTTCCATTACAGTTAGCTGGGGCAGTAACTATAGTAACGCAGTGTAGGCGGAGCCGTGACGTCATCTTCAATGCGAAACACAGAAAACCAACATCAGCCGTTAGCTAAACTAGACACAAGTGAAACAAGTCCAAACCACAGCCTGTCTGTGTCATGGTGAATACAGGCGCTGCTTTATCTCTGTCTGCAGGCCGTTGTTGTGAGTGTGGACGGTCGGAGCATATACTGCGTTAGCTTAGCCGATCTCCATTCAGAAAACACGCATTTCAAAAGGTGTCTCTCCTGCCGTCTGTCTGCAGACTTGTCAAAGCATTAATTCATGGTGTTTACTAACCGGTATCAGTATGTTGTTACTTCGGCATCATTTAGAAACGTGTATTACAATTAAATCACGGTCACATATGTTCATCTTGTTGTAGTTGTAGCCCCCTTGCCAGCGATTCTCTCTCTAGTTTAGCATACTCAGCCCGACTCGGCCTGGTTGTTGGCCCGGAAAGAACCTGGATTTTGGAGAGCCAGAAAAACTGTGAAACTGTACCCGTTAGTCGGAACTAGGCCTAGTGGAAAATAAAAAACGGGCCGGGTTTGGCACGGCACGCTTAAACCGTGCGACGCGCTGCAGTGGAAATGCGCCATTAGTCATCTTATCTCACTTGTTCGACGATGTAAGTCTATTTGTAGTCTTTTTGTGTCTTTATGTCAATTTCTTCTGAAATGTTTTGTATCTTTGTTGTGGTCTTGCATCTTTCTATTACTCATTTTGCGTTGTGTTGTCGTGTTCGTAGTTTTTTTGTATCTTTTTGTAGACATTTCGCATTTTTTGTAGTTTTTCGTATCTTTCTGTAGACATTTCGGAATTCTCTGGAGGTTTTTTGTGTCTAACTGAAGTCATCTGGCATTTTTTGGTGTCAATTTTGGTCAGGTTTACATTATATATATGCGGAAAAAAATGTGTCTTTGTCCAATTAAGGTCAGACAAAGACCACTCTGAGCTGAATCTGAGCCCAAAGCCAGAATTATTCGTCCAAAGTCCGGCTTCCCAAACCCTAAATTCACAAAACAATCATGTGTATAACTGCGAGGTGACAGCATGAGGTGCATTTCAGAGCCTCAGATCCACAAGATGTCCGCCTGCAGGACCATGAATCGCTCTCTTTATTCCCTCTGCCCCCCCCCTTCTTCCCCAGTATGGAGATGGGGGGGGGGGGGGCTGACAAAGAGGCGAGCTTTCTTTAATGTCAGGAGCTGCATGAATTACATTAAATCCACTCTGTCGGCTCTCTGTCGCTCTGATGCAAACTCTGAGAGGAACTGCAGTCAATAACAGTGAAGTTAAAGCGTGTCGCTGTGTGTGTGTGTCTCTGTGTGTGTGTGTGTGTGTCTCTGTGTGTGTGTCTCTGTGTGTGTGTCTCTGTGTGTCTCTGTGTGTTTCTCTCTGTGTGTCTCTGTGTGTGTCTCTGTGTGTGTCTCTGTGTGTCTCTGTGTGTGTGTGTCTCTGTGTGTGTGTGTCTCTGTGTGTCTCTGTGTGTGTGTCTCTGTGTGTCTCTGTGTGTGTGTGTCTCTGTGTGTGTGTGTCTCTGTGTGTGTCTCTGTGTGTGCTTCTATTGTGTATTGTGTTTTCAGCACTTCGTTCGTACGATGTTTTAAAGCTTTGTCGAGCACGTTGTGACTCCGTCTGTGAAAAGCGCTTTATAAATAAATGTTACTTACTTTTCTTTTTACTTTAAC
>CM062281.1:29615289-29620289 GCA_031216635.1 Dissostichus eleginoides | reverse complement strand
TCACTCTTTAGTGTCCCCTGGTCTCCCAGCTGTGTGCGTCACTCTTTAGTGTCCCCTGGTCTCCCAGCTGTGTGCGTCACTCTTTAGTGTCCCCTGGTCTCCCAGCTGTGTGCGTCACTCTTTAGTGTCCCCTGGTCTCCCAGCTGTGTGCGTCACTCTTTAGTGTCCCCTGGTCTCCCAGCTGTGTGCGTCACTTTTTAGTGTCCCCTGGTCTCCCAGCTGTGTGCGTCACTCTTTAGTGTCCCCTGGTCTCTGTTGTGTATTGAGCTTCTTCAGCGTTTGGTTTCTGCAGCTTTTAGTAAACGCTGCGCATGTCTCCTCAAGTTGCTGAAGATGTTTTTCCTGATGGAAGAGGACTGAGACGTTGTGTGTGTGGCGTATATAAACTGTCCACTTCCTGCTTTAAATGAGATCGTTGACTATTTGAGTTGCAGCAATGACCTTTTCCTTTACTCGGTATGAGGAGATGTACTCTCCCCACGATGCAAAGGGTTCTCCTGTAATCTGCCGTAAGGTGATGACTGCTAAATCTTTCCTTCAAAAAGTGACTCTTCCCCCGATCCCACTGGCCATATTGCTCTGCATGTGCATGGTGTCTGATACTACAGTGTGTATTGAGTCCTGTGATGGAGGAATCTGATGCAACACTAGCTGTCTGTCCTTGATGATCAATCTGCTCTCCGTGGATTGGTCGACTGATTCCTCTCTGAACCTTTAACTGAACCTTTAACTGCACGTCTCGTCTCGTTCTTTCTCTTCTGATCCCTGGGGTGTAACGTCTCAAAGATAATTCCTTAACTCCTTGTGTCCTGTCTCCTAACCTCCTTCTTGAAAAGTCCTCTTTGTCCATGAATCCTTGATAATCAACGACTCCGTTTGTCCTTGACTCCTCCTCACTTGACCTCTCAAGGCTCCTTTGTCTCTGGTCTTCCCTTGGTTGGGCTCCTATCCTTGGTTCTGTCTCGTCTACTAGCACTGGTCTTCTGCGTGATCTTCCTCCTACCTTCTTCAGAGGTGTTTTAAAGCTCATGAATGTCCCCTCGCCTGCAGTGCTGTGCTGCAGCCCCTCCAGCTGTGTGTTGGTGCTGACGGAGAACCAGGGGCGTTCACGTCGCCCTGCTACCCCCAGATATACCCCAACTCTCAGGCGTGCCGTGGACCATGCAGGCGCCCGCCGGCTTCATCATCCAGCTCTCCTTCCTGGACTTCGACCTGGAGGAGGCGCCGGCTGCATCTACGACCGCGTGCTGGTCAACACGGGGAAAACGGACGTTAAGTTTTGCGGTCCGACCGCCAACGGGCTGACGCTGAACTCCACCGGGAACGTGATGGAGCTTTCCTTCAACTCCGACTTCAGCGTGCAGAAGAGAGGGTTCAGTGTTAGCTTCCGGCACGGTAAGGTTCCTCAGAGGAAGCTAATCCAGGCTAACGTTCAGAGATTCAAAGGTTCAAAGGTTTTATTGTCGTGTGCACAAAAGCTACAGATTGGAAATGGCAATGAAAAGTCCCAGGCTCCTCCCCAGAGGAAGCGTAGATATAATGATAATAAAGCTTTATTTATACAGCTCTTTCCATACAACACATGCAGCTCCAAGTGCTTTACAAAATGGCGACACATCAAAAGTTAAAAATAAACAACAAGAAATTCCCCTCAGATTAGATACATGCAGCAAACATATTGAAATAAACATAAAGAAGTAGAAATGGGAACATTGTACTTCAATATATACCCAAAAGATTATATTTATTTCACAGTATATTAATGCAATATATCGTTTTCAGTTATTTGTTTGTTATTAAGTTCGTTTCTGTCTAACATCACGGTCTTATTTGAAATAAAAAATCAGGAGCAAATTCATTGAAACCATGATCAGCACTTTCAAGTGTGTATCCTCCCATAATGCATTGGGGCTTCATTTAACGCTCAATTCCTTCATGTAAGATCCTCATTATATCGACAGAAGTGAATCCGTCGTGTCTTGAGTAGCTTTGTTGTCATGAAAACTTGGTATCACGTGCTAATCGTTAGCCGTTAGCAATTGAACATCCGTGGTGTTCCCGTTGGGAGCGACCCTCTGATCTCCTGGTGTCTCCACAGCACTTTGAACGTTAGAGAAACGATCCTTTCAGAGGACGAACGTTGGCCTCGTTGGACTCGGTATCACAGCAAGACGTGAACACGTGACGATTCACCACGCTGGGTATGCTCTCACATTTGAAAGAACACGCTCTTGAATGAAGTTAGAATAATAATATAGAATAACCTCCATACCACGGGAAAGTATCTCTGCACTGGTGGGCCATGTTAACAAGTGTATCTGTCCCGTTTGAAGGGAAGACGTCTTCACGTCTCCCAGCGTGGTGAATCGTCACATGTTCACGTCTTGCTGTGATACCGGGTTGAATATTCAGAGAGGCTAACATCTGCCGACTGATCTCACGGTCAGCGCCGTTTCCTTTGTTATTGTTCATAGGTAATAAAGTGAGTTTTGCGTGAACCTGAATGTGTGCGTCAGTAAAGTGTTCAGGAATAACACACGTCATGTTGGGAGCATTCTCCTACATTTACTTGCTCTTGACGGTCAAACTCTCATCAAAAAGGTTAAAGTATTTATAAGTTAATGGCATTATTAGTTAAATACATTTAAATTAAACATATTTCTGTCTCATAATTATGTATTTTCATTCTTTCTGTCTGACTCTTTCCTCTTTGCTTCCTCTCTTTTATTTCTATCTTGTATCATTTTATTTCCTCTCCACGCTTTTTCCTCATTTGCCTTTTTTCCTCTCCTCTCCTCTCCTCAACTCTCCTCTCCTCATCTCCTCTCCTCTCTCTCCTCTCATCTCTCTCCTCTCTTCTCTCTCCTCACCTCTCCTCTCCTCATCTCCTCTCCTCTCTCTCCTCTCCTCTCTCTCCTCTCTTCTCTCTCCTCACCTCTCCTCATCTCCTCTCTCTCCTATCATCTCTCTCCTCTCTCTCTCTCCTCTCTCTCCTCTCCTCTCCTCCTCCTCTCTCCTCTCCTCTCATCTCTCTCCTCTCTCTCCTCTCCTCTCCTCTCTCCTCTCCTCTCCTCCCCTCTCTCTCCTCTCCTCTCTCCTCTCATCTCATCTCTCTCCTCTCTCTCCTCTCCTCTCTCCTCTCCTCTCCTCCCCTCTCTCTCCTCTCCTCTCCTCATCTCTCTCCTCTCCTCTCTTCTCTCTCCTCACCTCTCTCTCCTCTCCTCATCTCCTCTCCTCTCTCTCCTCTCCTCTCTCTCCTCTCTTCTCTCTCCTCACCTCTCCTCATCTCCTCTCTCTCCTCTCATCTCTCTCCTCTCCTCTCTCTCCTCTCCTCCTCCCTCTCCTCTCTCCTCTCATCTCATCTCTCTCCTCTCTCTCCTCTCCTCTCCTCTCTCCTCTCCTCTCCTCCCCTCTCTCTCCTCTCCTCTCTCCTCTCATCTCATCTCTCTCCTCTCTCTCCTCTCCTCTCCTCTCCTCCTCCCTCTCCTCCCCTCTCTCTCCTCTCCTCTCCTCATCTCTCTCCTCTCCTCTCCTCTCTCTCCTCTCCTCTCTCTCCTCTCATCTCTCTCCTCTCCTCTCTCCTCTCATCTCATCTCTCTCCTCTCTCTCCTCTCCTCTCCTCTCCTCTCTCCTCTCCTCTCCTCCCCTCTCTCTCCTCTCCTCTCTCATCTCTCTCTCCTCTCCTCTCTCTCCTCTTCCTCTCTCTCCTCTCATCTCTCTCCCTCCTCTCTCTCTCTCCTCTCTCCTCTCTCTCCTCTCATCTCCTCCTCCTCTTCTTCTCTAACTGGTTTCCATGGTGATTAAATACTCCTGCATTCATCATTTCTTTGTTTTTTCCTAATGATATCCAAACTTTTTCCTTATTTTTATTTCAACAATTCTGAATTCTTGCTTGCTTTCTTTTTGTGTATGCATCTCCTTTCTTTACTCCTCCTCCTCCTCCTCCTCTTCCTCTTCCTCCTCTCCTCTCCTCTCCTCTACTTTCTTTACTCCTCTTCCTCTTCCTCCTCTCCTCTCCTCTCTCCTCCTCTCTCCTCTTCTCTCCTATCCTCTCATCTCTCCTTTCTCTCCTCCTCTCTCCTCTCTCTCCTCCCCTCTCTCTCCTATCCTCATCTCTCTCCTTCCTCTCCTCTCCGCTATCTCCTCTCATCTCCTCTCCTCATCTCTCTCTCTCTCTCCTCTCCTCTCCTCTTCTCTTCTCTCCTCTCCTCTCCTCATCTCTCTCCTCTCCTCTCTCTCCTCTCATCTCTCTCCTCTCCTCATCTCTCTCTCTCTCTCTCCTCTCCTCTCCTCTACTTTCTTTACTCCTCTTCCTCTTCCTCCTCTCCTCTCCTCTCCTCTCTCCTCCTCTCTCCTCCTCTCTCCTCTTCTCTCCTATCCTCTCATCTCTCCTTTTCTCTCCTCCTCCTCCTCCTCCTCCTCTCCAGTGGCAGTGGCCCTCAGGAACCAGAAGGTCACCATCTCCCACGGTAACGGTCATGTGACCCAGGTGTCCGGCTCAGTTTCCATCCCGACGCTCAGTCACCTGACGCTTTGCTTTGAGCTTGAACGCACCGGCAACAAAAAGGTAACTGAACACAAAACGCAAATACCACACACTGAGGGGGGTTATGATGTCACAACATAATCACAAAATTCAGATTTTTCTCAAAATTCGGTCTTTTTCTCAAAATCTCTGAAATGTTAATAATCCCTCGTCACCGGCTTGAGCTTCAATCTCAGGATCCATGTATCTGTGATCCTCTCCAGAATGGAAGTAGTCATCACATACAGAGCATCAACTAGTTCCTGAACAGTGTCCTTCACATGCTGATATCCAAGAGAGGGAGTTACACAGTCACAAGATGGAGGAATAGAAAGCAGTATTCAATGTTTACTTCAGATTAGCTCCACGTCAGAAATGATCCTGCTTGTCATATGTCTCTCTCCATAGAGGCTGAATCATCATGTTAATCACATAGCTATCATAGGCCTAAAACAGTCCTGATGCTCTTCTAGGT
>CM062281.1:29605289-29610289 GCA_031216635.1 Dissostichus eleginoides | reverse complement strand
ACAATGGAACTATGATCAGTAGAAATGGCCATGACATGGGACCTTTAAGACCAAGATCTGAGTACTTCAACTTTTACTCAAGTACTAGACCTGAGTACTTCTACTTTTACTCAAGTACCAGACCTGAGTACTTCTCCCCTCTGAGGACTCTATTTGCAGGATCCACTCGTCTCTCTCTGAAACAGACCAATAAAAGAGATAAGAGTCTTGTAAAAGTCCAACTTTTATAAATGTTGTAACGGTGCAGGAACACAGCTCTGTTACGAGCTCCATCAAAGCCTCCTGACTCTCTGCAGACGTTCCTCTGCTCTCTGTTTCACCCCGACACTCAGTGAACAGTCAGTCAAAGGTTTGTCATATTTAGTGCTTTGTCAGACAATCTGACCACTTCTTCACTTAACGGTGACTGTATGAGTGGAGCCTGATTGCATGCAGAAATGTCAAAATATGAATGCATTCAAAAATCTCTAATGTAATGATTTGCTGTTACTGAATCTCTTTCAGTTTTGGTCCATTTGGTTGACAAAAAAAAGTAATTTAAGTTCTTGAAAAGATGCTGTGGGATCTTGAGAAGAACCCTTTCTCTATTTTCTGAGCTTAATTTAGCAGGAGATTGGACAGACAGCATGAATACTGCCCAAAATGTTGCTTGCTCGACTGCATTGATTGCAGACGGTGATGAATAAACATGAGATGAACTTGGATCCCTGCCGGGAGCCGGGGGGGGGGGACAAACACAAGATTAATTTGGCAAAACAAAAGGTGAAATATTGACTTTAAATCAGAAGACATCTGCTGCTCAGGGACAAAGAAGGATGCCGTGTCACAAACAGTTCACAGGTTGTCTTGGTGCAGAAGGTTAACATTACTCTACGGTGGCCCAAAGGTGCCAACGTGCTACAACACCTCAAAACTCTTCCATCAGGAGAAACAGCTTCAGAAAGGATGCTGGTATAGAAACCCAAATGTTCCACATGAAGAAACATCTTCAGCAACAACACATGCAGCGTTTAGAGAACATTCAGCAACTTGAGGAGACATGGCAGCGTTTACTAAAAGCTGCAGAAACCAAACGCTGAAGAAGCTCAAACACAACGAGTAAAGCTTAGTAACAATGTGGTCACATGACTCCTTCTGATGTTACTGAAGATCTGCTGTAAGCTAGATAGCTAGCGTAGCTAACCTAGTAATTTCAGATATACTGACAAACACTTCCAGTTATGAGACGACTGACTCAGAGACAGTTGTCCAGCTGATCCTGAGCGTCAGCAGGATCCTAACGGTCGTGTTTGAAGCCAGCTTTGTTGTTTTGACGGGAGACTTTACAGCCGTGTACATTTTCCGTTCTTCAGTGCTGGGAGTTTTACGGCTGCTGGCTGATGGAGTTTTGTTTCTCTCTGCTGGCTTTGAGGTTCATTTACTGTGTTTAATAAAACCTTCATGCTCCTATACGCTGCTGCGCCAAGGACACGCTTTTATAAAATCCTAATGATCACATTTGGTCTTTGCTCAGCTGCAGTAAAAATAGTGGGGATAGTTTGCAGCCGTAGGAATAACAAGCTCAGAGTTCAAACTGAGCTCCATTTGCACTTTATAGCACGCTGCATTAAAGGTGAATCCTCTAGGTTTTTGTTTAGCACCTACTGTAGTATAAATCCCCAAATGTCATGAGTTAAATCAGAGCTGAGGACTGCCTTGAAGTAAACAAACACTGACAGTAAAGAAACGTTTTAAAGTCTTCTTATTATGTTGTTAAAAACGTCATCTAGAGATCATTTCCAGGTTCAATAACCAGGTAACTCTTCTAATAAAGTTCTTTATTTGATATAGGCTGATTGTCTCAGTGATGTAGAAGAACCTCATCATTTGAATGGAAACACAAATCCTTCAAACTATGACAAAAAGATATTGTCTCCTAAAGATAAATCGCTGTTTTGAAGGCCTTAACGTTTACCAAAAGGGATTTGTTTCTCGCGCCCCCTTACAAAATTGTAAAAAGGCAGCCCCTCGCTCAGGTTTCACCTAGACGTTTTACATTTGGATGATATATGTAGCATAGTGAGACGCACAGAAAAGCCTCCTGGAGACATGTCGTAAACCCAACAGGAAGTCGGCTATTTGGGAATTTAAGAGCAACTCTTGGCCATGTTTCGCACATTTCCGGTGCCATTTTGAATTGAAAATGTGATCAGTACCATCTTAACATTTCACTACAAATGAAAGGAGAGGGCACAGATTTCCTGCAGTCCTCGTGACATTCAACCACAGAAACTGAACAGACCTTTCCTTGCAGGAGATCAGACGATAAAGCCCACACTGAACTGTACGGCCATTTCCAAACAGATCTGTAGTGTATGCATATGTTGCTACACGCCGCTAAAACATTGAAAAACTACCAACTACCGACCTTAAAGTAGGACATTATGGCTCAAATTACACATCGTCAACATGTCTGCAGGCTCGGCCGACACCTCGGAGCTACGTCACATTTCTTCTATTTCCTGTTTGCTCTCAACACGCAGAGGTGTGTTTGATTTGTTTACCCTCAAAATGTTTTCTCTTTACGAGGCTACCGGACCTGCAGTGGTCTGCTAATGAGGCGCCTGTGTGTGTGTGTGTGTGTGTGTGTGTGTGTGTGTGTGTGTGTGTGTGTGTGTGTGTGTGTGTGTGTGTGTGTGTGTGTGTGTGTGTGTGTGTGTGTGTGTGTGTGTGTGTGTGTGTGTGTGTGTGTGTGTGTGTGTGTGTGTGT
Source organism: Dissostichus eleginoides (assembly GCA_031216635.1). Taxonomy (NCBI): domain Eukaryota; kingdom Metazoa; phylum Chordata; class Actinopteri; order Perciformes; family Nototheniidae; genus Dissostichus; species Dissostichus eleginoides. Next base: position 29,607,540 of record CM062281.1, on the reverse strand, counting down.
GCGTGTGTGAGCCTTTTAGTAAACGTTGCGCATGTTTCCTCAAGTTGCTGAAGATGTTTCTTCATGTTGAACATTTGGATTTTTATGTCTGCATCCTTTCTGACAACTGCTCTGTTTATTATAGTAAAAATACCGAAATAACGGCATGTTTTTCTGCTGTGAAAATGATTCGTTTGACCTGACATTGATGGCTTTACATTGGATTGAGCTGAAAACACCTTGTGTCTCAATAAGACGTTTAAGATGTCCCGTTGCATCGGTATCCAGACGTCAAAGCCCCAGGTGTCGGTACCCGGCGTCTTGGGAGTAGAACCAGGAGGCGGGTAATTAATCGCTCGCCACTAAGAGACATTTCTTTTCTTGTCTCGGTGCGGTCTAAAAACAAGACGCTTCTCCCTCTAAAGCCCGACAGCAGTAAACAGAACAGCTTCATAAACAGCATCCTGGTCCAAAGGGTTAGTTTATATGAAAATGCTGCAGAGTAATACTACGACCCAGATCAATCAACATGTGTTTCCACTCCTCACACTGAAGGAGTCATTGCATCCATTATCAGCTCCTGTGACACCGCGATGAAGACGAAGCACGCTGGCTGGAAAATAAAGGTTTTTACACTAAAATAAAATCATTTTAGTCAATTTCAGCTGCTTGTGCATAGGTGGTTAGTCTCGTCTGTAAAAACACGTCCATGTGTGCTTGTAGTCTTGCACATTAAATCTATATTTTGACAGTAATGACTACATTTGAGCCTTCAGGTGCAGAATGAATAGATGAATTATAGCTCATTATTAGCGGTGCTTCTCTTTATCTGGCTCCTTTCTCCCGCTGAGAGCTCGGCACAAAGACCGTTCATTTTCTCTAATCATCCCAACAAGCTGCTCTCAGGAAGATATCAGAGCAGGGGACAAGAGGGGGGGGGGGGTTTAGACTGGGACCCAGCGTTAGACCAGTGCTAATTGGTTTTAATGGAGACACTGCGCTGGGTTTGCTCACAGAGGAAAGCCAAATGCATGCAGTGCCACCATTAAGTTGAATATATTCTATTCAAGTACAAACTGCTCCACATAAAAAGGGTGACACATCAGTAAAGTGTGCGACAGAGGGCGGTGGTTCTTCATCTCTTCAGGGATGTATGTTAATGGTAGGGGTTTCTAGATCTGGGTACAAAAAGGAAACAAATTCAAGTACCGTTTGATTGTATTTGTTGATGGTTTCTATCTGACCGTACCTTAAAGGTGTCCAGGAACAACAACCAGGGACAGTCACACAGTCAGTAAATGGACAGAACAACCTTTAACGAGGATCAACTTTTTGAATGGGTTATTCCCTTACTTTAATTTGTATTTTAATTTAATGTATTTGTCTATTATAACTTACGAATATTACGTTAAACAAAACATGTGGAAGGCATTTTATGTTTCATGCTGTTCATGTGTTCCTAATACACATTTCAATAATAATTAAAAAAGTACGAGGATCGTGGAAAAAGGAACAACTGGCAAAGGAGAGAGAACAAGGAACATAGAAAGAGGGTGAGGAACGCTGGACAGAAGAGGAAAGAGGAACCAATGATATGTAAAAATAAGAAATTACGAGAAGCTCCAAAGAAAGGAGGAAGATTGTGGATTAAAAGACGAAGAGTACAGCAAAAGTACAAGAAGAAGAACAAACGAGAAGCGCGGAAAAAATAACAAGGAGTGTTGAAGAAAGAACGATCAGCACAGAAAAAGCTTAGACGAAGGAACAGGATGCACAGACAGAAGGACGAGCAGCATGGAAGAAAGACCCAGGAACAGAAGTTGTTTTTGAAGAGGAAGATGCAAAAAAAAGGAGGAGCAGTGGGAGAGGAAAGAGGAGAAGGACAAAAGGTGGAGAAAAGAGAGAGGAAGGTGGATCATGACGGGGCAAAAATCCTCCTCCGTCCTCACCTCCTCTGAACCTCGCTCTCTGAATTCCTGCTGCTTCATTCGGCCGATCAGCACCACGATTTACTGACATTCACTCAGACACATTCCAGTGTGTGTGTGTGTGTGTGTGTGTGTGTGTGTGTGTGTGTGTGTGTGTGTGTGTGTGTGTGTGTCCGTGTGTGTGTGAGACTCAACAAAGTCTCTGTTCCCACTCCCTCAGTGTGTGTGGGCTCTGGGTTACATTTCAGACGGTGCAGAGAGCTGGAGGGGCGCTTGATTTCTGGCTGTTAGCACACGGTCGGGGAGACAGAGTGTCCCTGAGAGGAAGAGGAATTTGATCCTCG
>CM062281.1:29572789-29600289 GCA_031216635.1 Dissostichus eleginoides | reverse complement strand
TTATTGGGAGAACTCATTTTGAACTATATTTCACCAGAATCAGGAGATGTTGTGTTACAAAATGAGCCGCAAATGCTCAAAAGTTTTCTGTTTTCTGATGTTAGTTGGTGATTTTCTAATACACATGTAAACAAATATATGTTTCATCTGAGATACAACTCAGAATAAGATATTTTGACTTAACAAGATGAAGCATTGTCTAAAAACAAGACCCTATATCTCACTGCAGTGTTACTTCTGAAGTTATTGTGTCTTATATCAGGAGTAGAAACACATTCTGACTTGATATTAGACACAGATACTGGGCAAGATTTAGAGTTTTTGTAGTGTGGGCAGGCCTCTCGCTGGGTTCTACGTTAATATCCTGGAAATACACCGAGTTATATAAAGCACGTTCAGCGCAGGAAAGAAATCACTGTTTTTTTATTGATCGCCAGGCTTTGTCTCCCCCCCGCTGAGAACAGTTGTGCCTGAGCAAACAAAGCCTCAGGAAAATTCAATTATCTCTGAATGGGAAGGCGTTAAAATCAAACAGGACCACCGGGAGGTTCTGATGGAGGAAAAAAAGGACCTCATTTTCTGACAAATTGGTAGAGTTTCTATTGATCTTTGAAGCTCGTAGGTCAGCTGTTCTATTCCTGCTTTTGGATACTACTGGAAAAAGTGATTATTAACAGAAGCATTATTACCCAGTCGCTGTCGTTGAAACCCCTCAGTTTTGGGGCGTACCTGATTATTGACAGAACTCCTCAGGACTGTACAGATCTCTCACAGGTACACTTCACGGTCGTGGTTGATGTGTACTTTATTATAAACTAAGGTGTCAGTAGTTGAAATAGTGGTTGCATACATATTGAGTGTAGAGTCGAAGATGAGAATTTAGGACCAGATCCGTCTTCGCTAAGTTAGCGTAGCGTTGTCCTTCGGTTGGTTTTCTGTCCAGGCACTGATTGAGGTTTGTCAAACTGGGATGTTGGTGTTTTTGGAAGAGGATTAGAGTCACATGTTAACGCTTTATTTTTAGATCCGATCTTTTGAGTTCTGAGAAAAAAGTCAAGGCAGAATTCTGACTTTATTCTCACAATTCTTGGATTCAGACTTTTTCTCTGAATCCTTTTTTCTCAGATTCTGACTTTGTTTGCTTCTTAGAATTTTGACTTTTCACAGATTTAATCTCAGAACTTTTGGCGGTAATCAATCAATCAATCACTTGGTAACCAACGTCTCAGATTCCCGCGGTTTGTTCAGAAACAGATGCAGTGTACCCTGTGTTATTGGTAGCTCCAAAGTCAAAAAGTCAAAAGACCCGAGAGCTGCACCAACAACAAAACCATTAGAAACCATTCTCCTACAACCAGTCCTCATTGATGTTCACTCCTGATGTCATGTTGACACTGCGAAGAATTGCTATTGGTTCCCGAGTGTTTTCCACGCCGTTAATCATGATCTGATCCTGCAGCTTCTCCACCATTTATCCTCATCATCTTCTGCATCTTTCTCTCCCCTCCCGACCCCCCCAGCCCAATCCACTGACTCCACTAACACCATCCATGCTACTAACGCCATCACCCACGGTAAGCATCCTCTTCCTCCTCCTCCTCTTCCTCCTCCATCTGACTCCTTTCTCCTTCTTCATCCTCTGTAGCTTCTTACGCCTCTTTTCTTCTTCATTTGACTCCACCACATCACTCCTATTGCTTTTCATCACCCTGTTATTTCTCCTCCTACTCATTCCTCCCCATTATATATAGAAATATATTTCTATTTGATGGTTTATCTTTTGAATAACTCAATTTTTGCCTCGTCTTCTGTACATTCAAAATGAATTTGTGGGCTCTTCTAGTATCTAAAAGGTAGAGGTTTCCAAGGATGTCATTTACAGTTAAACACAATTATCCTTAATGAGTTTTTGCACGTAAAAACCTGAAATTGTGCCACGTTTGACCTTTTTTCAAGGACCCGTGAAAAATAGCTCCGAGCTATTTCACAAAAGTAAAACCTCTCTATTATTCATTTTCTACCTCAGCTAATCGCGTCGTGATGAATTAGTCCAGAGTTCGGACTGAGACTTGATAAACATTATCTACCCCTGCATTTCACGAGCTAATTAACCTTTCCATCATTCTTATTTCCATCCAAGAAGTAGGAATTGCAAATGGATGTTCCCACAATCTTATGAGAATCAGCTCTTGTTCTTTGATTGGGGTAATAAGGGTTTTTTAGTTCTAACAAAGGACTGGAATTTTAATTGGTAGCGAAAGATGAGAACACCTTTAATTTGCACAAGAGTGTTGGATGTCTTAAAGTCTTCTGAGGGGTTTTCCTTTCCCTGCAGTGGGTTGTTAGTGCATGTAAATGGTCTGCAAAGGCTCAAATCCCTGTGTTCCCTCCAGAAGGAGTTTAAATACTAATGTCAACCTGAAAAGGAGCAGAATAGAGCCCCCCAAATATCAAGGTTTACGCCCAAAACGAGCGCTATGAAGTGATGTCGGCTATACTGTAAATCCATTCTGTTTTCTATGTGTGGTCCGTCTGGTTCCCATGATTTGTGATCTCCAGTTCCCTCTCCCATCACTACATCTCCATCCACGATCCTCACCACTAGCATGCCACTAACCCCAACCATCATTACCACCTCCTCCACCACCTCCTCCTCCTCCACCAGCAGCTCCACCAGCTCCTCTTCCTCCTCCTCTGGTAAGGCTTCATCTGCTTCGCTAACTGAACATACCAGGCAAATCTTTCCAAAGTGGATTCAATTATTACAATTGGTGCATAAACTCCTTCTGAAAAGGCCGGTTAGCATCTAAAAGAAGACGGCTATTTTCACCGATGTCTTGGAAATGTAATTTTTAGCCATAAAATCTCTTTCCCTTGCCCTGTTTAAATCATCTTGGTGTCAAATCATACATTTTTGACCACTAAGAAACCAAATTAAGACATCAGGAATAACTCAGAAGCTACTTTTTACCAAGCCATACAATCAATATAACCAGCCAATGGGAAACTGGGTAGCCTAATATGCATTTTAGTGGAGGGGGTGGAGGTAGAAAAACTGTCTGCAGCGCTAATGTTAGTTTTCCACGAGCATCTCTGGACTCTCCATGCTGAGGTGGAAGAAGATCCTTTTTATTGAATACTTTGGTGTTAAAATACTCAAGTGCAGGTAAAAGTTCTGAATTCAAATGTTACTTAAGTAGTAGTACAGAAGAATGATCAGTCAAATATAAAAGTATTATAGAAATACTTATTATTATCCTATTCATTTAGTGTAAGTGCATTTTTATGTTGTAGTTCATAAATCAGGAGCCAATTTTAGTTATTATACACAACTTGGTGGATTAGAAGATAAAAGTAGAAGTACTCAGATTTTGTACTTGAGTAAAAGTAGAAGTACTCAGATCGTGTACTTGAGTAAAAGTAGAAGTACTCAGATCTTGTACTTGAGTAAAAGTAGAAGTACTCAGATCTTGTACTTGAGTAGAGGTAGAAGTACTAACATCTTGTACTTGAGTAAAAGTAGCATTTTTTTTAATCTTTTAAGAATATATATTTATTTTCGCATTATAATTTTGGCACACTCATCTCAGTTGACTCGACTATTTGTAATTTATTATGTAAAAAAAGTGTCTCTTTGTGCCAAAAACAAAGAAACGTTAAATTAGATCGACTCCGAGATGCTCCCGGGAAACTAGGGTTTGTGCCCCTAATGTCAAAAAGGCTTGATCTACTTTCTGACATCCAGAAGGAGTTTAAATATTAATGTCAACCTGAAAATGAGCAGAATAGAGCCCCTCAAGTATCAAGGTTTACGCCCAAAACGAGCGCTATGAAGTGATGTCGGCTTTACTGTAAATCCATTCTGTTTTCTATGTGTGGTCCGTCTGGTTCCCATGATTTGTGATCTCCAGTTCCCTCTCCCATCACTACATCTCCATCCACGATCCTCACCACTAGCATGCCACTAACCCCAACCATCATTACCACCTCCTCCACCACCTCTTCCTCCTCCACCAGCAGCTCCACCAGCTCCTCTTCCTCCTCCTCTGGTAAGGCTTCATCTGCTTCGCTAACTGAACATACCAGGCAAATCATTCCAAAGTGGATCCAAGTATTACAATTGGTGCATAAACTCCTTCTGAAAAGGCCGGTTAGCCACTAAAAGAAGACGGCTATTTTCACCGATGTCTTGGAAATGTAATTTTTAGCCATAAAATCTCTTTCCCTTGCCCTGTTTAAATCATCTTGGTGTCAAATCATACATTTTTGACCACTAAGAAACCAAATTAAGACATCGGAGGTAACTCAGAAGCTACTTTTTACCAAGCCATACAATCAATATAACCAGCCAATGGGAAACTGGGTAGCCTAATATGCATTTTAGTGGAGGGGTGGAGGTTGTTTGGGGCGTAGTAGAGGTAGTACTTCTGCAGCACAGACACGCTGGTGACATCATGGTATTGTTAGATAATTCATTTTACTAACATAGAAGACTAGTTTTAGTATTAGTATGGAGGCTAACGGACTAATTGTCCCCAGAGGGATGAACATGGACATTTTGCTGCTTGAATCTACTTTAGAAAGACTGTCTGCAGCGCTAATGTTAGATTTCCACGAGCATCTCTGGACTCTCCATGCTGAGGTGGAAGAAGATCCTTTTTATTGAATACTTTGGTCTTAAAATACTCAAGTGCAGGTAAAAGTTCTGAATTAAAATGTTACTTAAGTAGTAGTACAGAAGAATGATCAGTCAAATATAAAAGTATTATAGAAATACTTATTATTATCCTATTCATTTAGTTTAAGTGCATTTTTGTTGTAGTTCATAAATCAGGAGCCAATTTTAGTTATTATACACAACTTGGTGGATTAGAAGATAAAAGTAGAAGTCCTCACATCTTGTACTTGAGTAAAAGTTGAAGTACTCACATCTTGTACTTGAGTAAAAGTACAAGTACTCAGATATTGTACTTGAGTAAAAGCAGAAGTACTCAGATATTGTACTTGAGTAAAAGTAGAAGTACTCAGATCTTGTACTTGAGTAAAAGTAGAATTTTTTTTAATCTTTTAAGAATATATATTTATTTTCGCATTATAATTTTGGCACACTCATCTCAGTTGACTCGACTATTTGTAATGTATTATGTAAAAAATGTGTCTCTTTGTGCCAAAAACAAAGAAAGGTTAAATTAGATCGACTCCGAGATGCTCCTGGGAAACTAGGGTTTGTGCCCCAAATGTCAAAAAGGCTTGATCTACCTTCTGACATTGGTCCTGAAACCAGACAGAACTGGAGCTTGTCCCTTTAACACAGTGTGCTTCTGTGTTTTCTGACATGCTGACTTATTGTGCTAACCAGTAATACCAACCACTGCCACCACCGTCACCACCAGCGCTGCCACTAACGCTTCAGCCAGCAGCACCACAACTGGTAAGGTAGCCAACAAAATCCTGTCGCTAGCCAACATCTAAACACATACTCAATATCATTTAAAAACGATATTTCTGCCTACCCATTTTTATTTCCTTTGCATGTTTTTGTGGTGTTAAGAAAGAGCAATTAAGAAAATTGAATTGATTAAGAGCTGTATACATGTATGTCACCTTTTCAAGCTAGCCTTACAGTTAGCTCCTCATCAGCAGCACGCCACATGGTCAGGAAGCTAACAAAATCCTGTCGCTAGCCAACATCTAAACACATACTTAATATCATGTTTAAACAATAGTTCTGCCTACCCATTTGTATTTCCTTTGTGGTGTTGAGAAAGAGAAATTAAGAAACTGGAAATATATACAGGTACGTGACCTTACAGTTAGCCTATATCCCGTTAGCTCCTCAGTAGCAGCACGCCACATGGTCAGGAAGCTAACAAAATCCTGTCGCTAGCGAACATTTAAAACACATTCATAACTCAATATTTCCTTTGCATATTCTTACCCTGTCGAGAAAGAGAAATTAAGAAAATTGAATTAATTAAAAGCTGGTATACCGGTACGTCGACTTTTCAAGCTAGCCTTACAGTTAGCCTCTGTCCCGCTAGCTTCTCGGTAGCAGCACGCCACATGGTCAGGAAGCTAACAAAATCCTGTAGCTAATTACGTGAGACAATGCTCTGTTATTAACAACTCATACAATTACCCATTTGTATTTCTCCTGCATATTATTGTGGTGTTGAGAAAGATAAATTAACTTTTTTTAAAGCTAGGTTTTCATGGTTTGCTTCTGAGTAATGCTAGCCAAAGTTAAATCAGCTCATTTACGGTTTCTTTCATCTGTCTTTTTTAGGATAATTTCCCTTTATTTAACAGACATGTTATCATTTTTAAGCTGCCGTGATGCTTTTCCATAACTTTGCATAAATCTACATGTCAAACTAGTTTAACTCTTTTAGGTTGTTGTCCCCCGAACCTAGATGTGTTTTTTAGACTTTTTTAGCTTGTAATCTCCATGATGTAGCTATGGTTTGAGGGCTTGAAGTCACTAGAATATTGACATGATTTAAGACTAGTGCCCCCATAGTGTCATCGTGTTTTTTAGGCAAGTGTCTCCAGGATTTAGCTGTGTTCCTACGATGTTTGATGTGACAACCTGCTCTCAGCTTGGTGCTTATTGTGCCTACAGTTTATGTCTACTAACCTGACTGATATTCTGTGATTGTTTACTCTCCCTTGTAGCCCTGCAGACAACCAGCAGCACAACAACTGCTTCATCTGCTACCACTAACCTCCCAGCTACTAACCCCACAACGCATGGTAAGAGCCACAATACTGGAGAGACGCTACGGCTAACACGGACTAGCTTTACATTCAAATGCTGCTGCTACCAATGCATGCAATGGTACTACAAACGACTCATTTCTACAGTCGCTAACAAGCCGTGTAAATAACGAACGCTATGTATGTGACTGCCCTCAGCTGTGGAAAAACAGTCCTTACGAAGCCAAAAAGCAATAAAAAAAGGATTAATAAATCCCCAGAAATTCAGTTGATTTCCCATCCTTGTTAAAACATTATGGGTCCTCATGGATCTGATGGTAGAACATTAAACATGATGTAAGAAGTTCCTCAGCAAATTGCTATTTTTCAAAGAATATTAAAGCCCTTGTTAGTGATTGAAAGGACTTTTATGAATGATAATATTGAGCTTAGTCTGGTAAATCAACCTTTTAAATACTAGCATGCACAATAAGGTGTGTAACGAGGCCTTAACAAACTACAATTGTATTTATTGATTGAGATAGTTTCTCAGTTATTTATAAATGAAATGAAATACCTGTGAGAAAACACAGAAAGCGTCAGAGAAAGGTGATGAACTGTCAAATGTGTGAGAGTTGAATGTGTTATGTTTATTTATATTTTATGCAATGACTGAAAATTCATAGGTTTTCAAAATTGTTGTTCATTTTTCCTTTTATGCAACGAGGTTGTAACTTTGATCAGGAATGAACTTGGTTTGTTAGAAAGCCTGGCTTCACTAGTTTTCTCATACTTTTTCATAATGCTAATCACACTCCTGACATCAATGATTTCCTTACTTGATTTAAGTCCGTCTGTCTGTAGACAAAGACTCTGTTTGTTTTGATGATTGAGAAAAATCTACATTTAGATTAGTTGTGATTTCTTTAAACACTTTTACATCTCTTTGCTTTCTACTGATTAAATCAATCTCCAAAACATTCAAACTAAAACCGTCAAAAGCCAATATTAAAATGCAATCATGCCTTATTTCTCCTCCGGTACTCGACCATCTTTTGGCCTCCTCCTTTCTCCCCTTTCTGGTTTCGTCTCCACAAACAGTCGCTGCCACGACGCCTCTGCTGCTTTTAGTGACTACTAACCATCCGGCTACTAACCCAGCAGTCACTGCTGCTTCCTCCGGGGGTAAGACACACACCTTCACGCTTATTACCACAACCTAGGTCTTAAAGGTCACCTATTATGCTATATTTGAACAATATATTATAACGCCTATACAATCGCTTATCTATACAAAACATGTCTCTGACGTGTTCTGCTCCAAACACCAAACAGATCATTGTAGCCCCCCCCCTCTCTTCCAGCTGTTACTAAAGAGCTGACTCTGGGTCAGTAGCTTTAGAGAGAGAGTAGATCTCATCAGGAGAACTCTCCCAGCAGAAACTCAGCTAAATGCTGCCGTGATTAAACTCCATATCATGTTCCAAACCACATCAAGGATTCTCTCTGAAACAGTATGGAGCTCAAACTCTCTCTCTCTCTCAGGTTTACCACAAGGTGAGTTCCTTTTGATTTCCTGCTTCTTCACACATACTCTCTCCAGTACAGGTTAGCTCTGAGTGTTAGCATGCTAATGTAAACACAGACCATATTACTTCCAGAACACGTCTCATTGTTTCTGACAGCAACGTTTGTGATTGGCCCGTGGGTGTAAAGCCCGCCCACATTTTAGTAATGTCGTCATGACGCAGCAAATCTGGATCAGCTCCGTTGATCCCCCGTTTTTAGAGATGTGGGTATGGAGGAGAAGAGAGAGGGGTTTATTTCCTGACACTTTGAGAGTCTCCTGACACACCGGGGACACACCGGGGACACACCGGGGACACACCGGGGACACACCGGGAACACACAGGGGACACACCGGGGACACATGGTGATGTAGAGAAGACATCACTTTGTGAGTCTCCTGACACACCGGGGACACATGGTGATGTAGAGAAGACATCAAAAAGTGCATCTTGCATGATAGGAGACCTTTAACACTCGCATATCATTAGATATTTTTCTTACTTCTTTCCACTTGTTTTCCTGTTAGAAAATTCTAATCTTTGTTATCTTTTAAGAGTTAATTAATCTAATGATTGCTGGCTGTTCCACATTTATATTCTTCGCAACAAGTTTCCTGCTGCTGGTGATCCTGATATTTGACTAGGTCTATCATATTTGTCTTAATCTCATTAGAGCCTTTGCATCAAATCTGTGTGATTTAGTTTCATTATGATCAGGGCGTATGGTGGCCAACAGGTGCAAACACTTTACAACGGCTTCATTTTCATGTGTTTTGGAACATTTGTGTTTTTATATTTGCATCCTTTCTGAAGCTACAGAGTGTTTCTCCTAATGGAAATGTTTTGCACCTGTCAGCCACCGTAGGGAATCCTGTCAAAGTTGCTGAGGTATTAACTAACACAAATAATTCACAAAGAAACCAAGTGTCGTTGAAAAAGCAAAAACTCTTCTGGTTTGGTTTCCTCTCAAATGAAAATGATCTTTTACTGTGTTTTCTATTATTTACACCTGCCTATAACCTGTCTCGCTTTTCTGTTTTGGCCTCTTTCTTAAAACATGTCTTTCTTTTAAGAGAATCACAAATATAAATAAAGTCATAAAAGTCATAAAGGTACAATGATCTCCAGCTGACACTGATGTAAAGGTTTCAGGTCGTTCCTAATGGTTGTGTTTACTTCTACTTTGTTTATTACTTTAAAACATTGCTTTTGTTTATTGTCTGTAACCTGCTCTTTCATTATAATGGCATCTGGTTTGATGACAGTGAAGGAGTCTACAGTGAGATCTCCATCCCAGTCCTCCCGATCCAAGCCTCTTCTCCCAGCTGCTCCAAACAGAAGGCGTCGGCATATTTCTGGATTAACCACTGCAGGATCTTCCATTCCTCATGCACCAAGACCCCCATTTCCTCGGGTGTTTCACCGCAGGACGCTTGTATCCAGACCTCCAACCCCGGCCCCTCCTCCCGCTAAAGCGTCTTTCGCGCCATTCTTAGCCCTGCTCGGGGCCTCCACCTCCCCTCGACCAAGACCTCCACGCTTCCTCCCACGGCCCCGAAACCATCGCAGCTCCAAACCTCTCTGGGGTTCATCTCCACGCCTCTGATCTGGGAGGGCAGGAAGAGGCCGGCTGGAGGCAGACGCCCGGCTTCAACCAGAACAACACCCAGGCCAGAGGTTCACATCACAAAATCTGCACAACCAACCGGACTCAAACCCACAGAGGCGTGCAACACATGCACCCGCGTTGAAAAACACAACTACTGCACGCTTGCAACTTACATCACAACCAAATGAGGAAACCCTACACCTACTCAACACTCAAGACCCCCTCCTGAACCAGTTCTGTCTCAGGAGTCGTCTCCTTATGAGGGCAGAGATGATGCATCGGCTGCAAAGGAACCCCTCGCATCATCGTCGTCATTAATGTCCTCATCTTCGGTTCTGAGCAACAGGAAAAACAAACCCATAGCGCCGCAGTGGTCGTTGCTGAGCGGGCGGGAAACTCAAACGGTCGATGAGTTCCCGTCGGGGTCAGAGGTGTTTGCGTACGAGCTTCCAGAAAACGCGGATGCTTTCAACTTGTATGAGTTCGACGCTGCGTACGTTTTGGACGAACCTGCCACCGTCCCTCCAGCTTTCATTGACCCAAACTCCTTCAACAGATCGGGCCATCATGGTGCTTCACTTCCTGCTGCACACCCTTTAACTGTTTCTGAAGGAGGAGGCGTTCACAACGACTCGGAAAGCCCAGTGAGTGTGTTAGCAGCAGGAAGTGAGCTTTCTCTCAGCCGCTCACAAGATGGATTGATGCCAGAAGCAGAAGCTGTCATCAGCAGGTCTCGGTTTCGAATACTTTGACAGCAGCTCAAACTCACCACACGACCCCAAACCACTCTCATTCTAGTGGGCAAAAGCAAGAGGAAATTTCCTACACACAAACCTTAACTGAACAACCAACACCACCCCTTCCTATTCCCCCCCTGTCATCGCTCCACTTCACACAGACTTTGTTACCGATGTTAGGACGGAGCTCCTCTCTGATTTCCCCAAAGAAGATCTTCTCTTCTTCAGTGCTTCAGAATAAAAACATGGCTGATATACCCTCCTCTTCACTTTCTTTAAACTCCCTGCACAGTGTGTATGAAACAGACATAACTAGAAGTCCGGACTCTAGACTGATTAACAATTTAAACACACATACAGACATATCTGCCACTCCTCATGGACCATTTCATTCCTCCTCTACTTCTGTTCTTATCAAAATTGTCTCTTCGAACATGTTTCCATTCCCTCTCGACGTCCACTCCTCCAGAACTCTCCCAACCCCTCCACTTCCCTTTTTCTCAGCATCTACTTCCTTTACTAATACCCTAACCCCTACCCAGTCCTCTCCTCCCTTCTGGTCTTCTACCAGTCCTCTACTATCCTCTCCTGTCCTCCCCTCCTCTTCCCAACGAAGGCTTTCAGAAACAGACACTGTTGTTGAATCTGTTCACGTTCCAGAGCCGGATAAAGGCCACGGATACCTTCAGCCTCGTCTGTTGTCGCTTCTTTCTCTGTCGACGAGGGTTGACACAGCGTCCTCTTTGTCACTTCCTGTCTTTTCTAAAGCCTTGTCCGTCCCGCAGATTGTTGATGATGCACTGCTCCCTGAATACCACTCTTCTAAAGAGTCCTAACAATAAATCAGAAGCTGTTAGGAGTCGGTCGCCCAACTCTGAGAGCAATCGGACGCTTGATACGCAATCAGGTTCGTTTGTTCATTCAGTTGGGACATTTTTAGAGTCCTCCTTTAGTCAAACTCCTTCAGGATTGTACATGGAGAACATTGCATCAAGTTCTGCTGTATTTACATCAGATTTACCCCTGGAAACATTGGGTTCCTCAATGGTTTTGTGGCCTTCAGCCAGCCTGTCAATTCATTCAGATCAGAGAGATTTGAGCGATATATATTCACCAGAAGAGTTGCATCAGCCTCACATTGTCTTTACATCGAAGACAGCAGCTGTCATCCGGGCCTCTGAACGCACCATGACTCTGCTGGAGGAAAATATTGAAACAATGCCAATTATTCACTCCGCTTCTGTGACTTCAAATCCCATCCTTTCAACCGGGAGTCTCCTTTCCCATCACGTTGACAAGCTGTCGCTCACTGCATCTTCAGAGGCTCATCCTGCTGCCACACTGATGCTGTCTGTGTAGAGAGGCCTTTTCTCGTGGCTCAGACATCTTCATCAGGGTCACAAAACAAAGACACTTCCAGCCTGACCTCTAGCAGATATCCATGGAGGCTGCAGCACACAATCTCACATTTGCACATGAACACAAACACCTCTCACAGTGAGCACAATGACGCATTTAATCACCCCACACCCCTTTGTTATTTCCATCCATCGCAGCACAGGCGCAGCACGGCAGCACGAGTGCACTGATTATCACCGCAGCCCCCGAGCACGCTTCAGGGCTGGATTATACGCACCACTCAACCTCGACACACCCGAACACTGAACACCCAGACCGTGGGATGCACTCACACCCTGACATGCACACACACCCTGACGCTCACCACAGCATGTTTCTGAATGCAAGTGAGAAACGTACTCAAAATGCAGAGGTTGGAGGGCGGCAATCATCCCTCTCTCTTCCCCTCGCAGAAACTCTCACACCTTCTTTTCTCTCTCTTCAACTTTCTATTCCTTTTGGCAAACCCTCCCTTCCCCTCTCCCCCACCTTCACCCCTTCCCTCTCTCCTTCCTCCTCCCATTACAATCACTGTCTGCCAGCACAGAAGAGGCAGAAATTGTCGCATTGTCGCCAAATTGGCCGACTGCTGGATTCCACCAGCCCACGCCACCCCGATCCCCCCCGGACGGATTATTACAGACCCTCTCACACCCAACACAGCCAATCACACTCCTTCTTCGCCAAGCTCTCACACTCACTCAAGACAAATTAAAATCAAGCCACTCTTTTATTTCTGCAGAAGAGAATGATAAAGAGGAGTTTGTGGCACCACTTGCAAACCGCTCACAAACAGCGAATGCCTCTCAGTCTGTCGATGATCTAGCCTCGTCGCCTGAGGCCTCACATAACCGGAGTTCGTCTGGGAAACTGTGGCATCTTTCTGCTTCCTTTGACCCTGCGGACGTTGTTCCAAAGATACACATTGCAGATGATGATGATAATGATGATGATGATGATGATTCTTCCCCTCATGATGATGTAACTCTGGATGTAAATGCTTCCCTTAACACTCAATCGTTTCCTGCTGATATGCAAACTACCTCTCCAAGCCCCGCTGCCACAGTCTCCAAACAGCCCATCAATGCTCCTGTTATTCTGAACCCTCTCCACACTTCTGGACTCAACGCCCCCTCCTACCTTCCAGCCTCCAGATCTCCCAATTTCTCCTCTATCCACGGCCCAGGTCAAGGCCTCATTTCTGGGCTTGAGGGGCCCACACCTCCTGGGAGTGCCTCCCACACAGCAGGCCTTAAAAACAACGCCATGTCAAATGTAACAACTGCTTTAACGATCAAAGACTCACCTTCAGTGCCAATTAAAACTACAAACACCACAAAGGCTGATAAGGCTACAACCCTAATTGGAAATGTAGATGTGGAAGAATCTCTGGGGAACATGACAGGCAGCAAACAAACAGCAGGGGATGCAAGCACGTCGACAAAGTCAAATGTAACTGTTTCAAAGCCCAGTTTGAACCCAAGTGTGTCTAATCAGCACTCAGGAGGTTTCATAAAGGGTGAAGATGTCATTCCTTCCCCTCCGCTGCCCGTGGTCGTCACCGCTCACCGTTTTATAACCACAAAGAGCTCCACTACCCTCAAAGCAGTCAGTCTGTCCGCTAGCCTTGGCGGTGGATCAGCAGCCGAGCCCGCGGGGCCATGCCAATGTAAACATCGCTTTCATTTTACATGTCTGTGTGGACTGTCATCGGGGAACAGTATGTCATGCAGTAACAACAAGAATTGTAGACGTAGAGAACCAGTAATGACAGAAGCATGCACTGTAAACAATCACAGCATAGCAACTTGTATTGAGTCTTCAAATCTATTTGTTGCAACGTAAACTATGTGGCCAAAGGTTTATGGACTGGTGTTTTTATAAAAGAGTTATTCTAACTTCACATACGGACGGCTTCACTTTCTCACGGTGCGTTCACATCGGACAGGAAGAGGATTCATCCCGTATTACTCGCAAAAACATCATCTGTGTTTACTCCCGTCACTCAAACTAAACGCACTGGTGTCGAGGCGGGACTTATCTCAATGTAGATATCAACAACAACATTAACTTATTTTGCCCTGATTAGTTGTAATGCACATATCTAAACGATGCCACAATAACGAGATACTGATTGAATCAATGCTTTGTGTGTCCACAAGATGGCAGCACACGTTGCAGCTGCTGCATCCACACGCCTGAAAACCTCACATAGATATAATTAAAGCAGTGACTTTCCAGCAGTTTTCTCCAGTTTCTGAACAAACACGTACTGTGAACAAACAGCTGTGAATTGGCGTCAATCTGCTTCTTTGCACTGACTTCCGATGTTATCGTAAGACGCACAAATAATGCTTTGCGTCCGGTGTGAACGACCCACAGCGCAGTAAACCGTGACGCTCTACTGTTCTCTTACTAAACGTGTGGTTATCATTTTGAGTTCTAACAAAAAGCAGCGTGAGGTTTAAAGGTTTCCAGTTTGATACCTTGAGTAGCGTTACCGTCGAACTCCAACTCCACAATGAGTTATGGTTTACACACAATGCAGCATATTCCCTTTAGGACATTTGAGTCAATGCTAATATTATTCAGGTTTTGAAAGCATTCTTTGGACCCGGACACAGGATATGTCTCTGTTGGCTTTTTCCTGCAGTTTGAGACACAGCCACTCTTTGCCCGTTTATGGGCAGCTCCGTCTGTTGGACACAAACCAACTACAAATGCATGCCCAAAAAAAAAAAGGAGAAACAGACCTACTTTTAAACATTACCCAAGACTTGGATATCTACAGGTTTTTGGGTTTGCATAAACATCTAAACCCTGACCTTTATATGGAGGTTGTTGAAGGAATGATAGGCTGCCATCGCACGGTCCAACAAGTCCTCCAACAAGTCCTCCAACAAGTCCTCCTCTGCGGAAAGGGTTTCAAAAATGCTATTTTAACAGCAAAATATTACTAGAATACCTGACTACAAAGAAATAGGTAGGAATATTGTGTTTTTCAGACTAACGCAGGGACTGGTCTATTTTGCATGTAAACAACTTGGATGTGAAACATATTTTAGAGCAGAGCAATATGCCTTTATTTATGCTGGTGTCTGCGACTTTTGGCCATATAGTGTGTGAGTAATGCTCGATTCAAAAACAAAAATACTGAAGCCAATCGAGCTGCTGATCGTATCGAAGCTTTTGGCACAAATGGTATTTTTCCATTTAATAAAACAACAGATTTTAAGACTGAACACACGATTCAATGAGTAGTTTAGGTGGTGGTTTTGATATCTGTGTTTAATCAGTAGAAAGACTGATGGTGTTGTAGATATAGATCCGGTGGATGCTTGGGGCTCATCAGGTACAGGACGGTGATTGGTCGTCGTGATTTTGGGAGAACTGTAGGACATTATATCAGAGTTTAGTTGTCCAATCAGACTGTAGTCACCTGGTACTTGTAGTTCTAATCAACCACGTCCGTCCTTTGTCTCTCCTCTACTCTCTCCACTCTGTCTCGGTCTCTTCTTTATATTCCTCTCCTCATTTTCTTTTGACTTCAGTATTTTCTGCTCTTATTAGTTTCTCAGTCCAGTTTCTGTGAGACGTCCTGCCGCTCGTCCTCTCTGACAGGAAGCAACACAAACCCTGTTTTACTGACTTTATTCAGATACATTTTAGTCATAAACCTGTCAGTAGAGCTGTGCAGCGTGCAGGGTGTCCTACAGCAGCTGATGGAGTAGGAGGAGTGCATTAGGGTGGTGTTGACTAACATTAGAAACACTGCAGCGACACCTAGTGGCCGACGTGAAGCACAGCAGGAGAGCTGAGAGCCGGGAGGTTAGAGGACACAAAATAAGTACATTAATTATTTACATGTTAACAGAAGATAAATACATTCAAATAATATAAGGGGAGTTATTTAAAACATTAATCAATGTTGTTTTATCAAGAAATATTAATATTTATAAATATAATTTAACTTTAAATTGGGAACAGTGGGAAGTCCTTACACAAAAATGTGAAATGTGACAGAAGAAAAGAAGAAACCCTTTAAATTAAATATATGTTCCTACATACAGCTCATACATACGATCCTAATAAATACATACAACTGAAATATTATTCCATCTTCTAATAATAGGCTATTATTATATAATTTCACTACATTTTCAGACATGGAAATGTAGTTTTCCTCAAGCCAAACTTACAATTTGACATTTCTGGAGAGAGAACTTTATGATTTTAATATATAACCCTTTATTTCTAGAGTTTAATATTAAAAAGAAAGGGTTTTTTGGTTCATTAAATCCTGGAGAAGTGAAGTTTGAGGTGTTAAAAGTGTAATATCCTCATTCCTCATCGTCACCTTCATCACAGCTGAACCTCCTGGGCTGAATGTCTCCTGCTGCGCGTCACAAACACCTTCATCACAGCTGAGAAGAAGATTTATTCATCATATGTTATGTGTTCCTTCCTCACAGAGGGGCTGTTCTTCAAGGCTTCCTTCCAGGTGGAGGACGGGGCCGAGCTGACCCAGGACCAGCTGGAGAGAGCTGTGGGATTATGGGTAAGAAAATATAGATATTACGATTTATATTAAACAGTATGTGGGTAAAATCTGATCTGGTACTTGAGTAAAAGTAGAAGTACTCAGATCTGGTACTTGAGTAAAAGTAGAAGTACTCAGATCTTGTTCTTGAGTAAAAGTAGAAGTACTCAGATCTGGTACTTGAGTAAAAGTAGAAGTACTCAGGTCTTGTTCTTGAGTAAAAGTAGAAGTACTGAGATCTTGTTCTTGAGTAAAAGTAGAAGGACTCAGATCTTGTACTTCAGTAAAAGTAGAAGTACCAGAGTGTAGGAATACTCTGTCACAGTAAAAGTCCTGCATTCAAAATGTTCCTCAAGTAAAAGTAGAAAAGTATTATCATCAAAATCTAGTTAAAGTAGCGACAGTAAAAGTAGTGATTGTGCAGATTGGTCAAGTAGTAAAGTACAAGTACCTTACTACAGGACTTGAGTAAATGTACTCAGTTACTTTACACCTCTGTCACCAACTATAATATTAGTACAGTTGACTGGTAAATAAATACTCTAAAGTATACAGTTATACAGAATACTTCCTGTCATGTGACTGGTGTGTTTTGGTGTTGCAGTTAAATCAGACGTTTCAGAACTGGACTCAGGCCGTCTACGTGGACTCCGTCAGGTGAGGGCCCTCTCCACCACACCTCACACACACCTCACACACCTCACACACACACCTCAACCACACCTCACACACCTCACACACCTCACACACACCTCACACACACCTCACACACCTCACACACACCTCACACACCTCACACACACACCTCACACACACCTCACACACCTCACACACAACTCACACATCACACACACACCTCAACCACACCTCAAACACACCTCACACACACCTCAACCAAACCTCAGACACACCTCAACCACACCTCAACCACACCTCAACCACACCTCACACACACCTCAACCACACCTCACACACACCTCACACACACCTCAACCACACCTCACACACACCTCAACCACACCTCACACACACCTCAACCACACCTCACACACACCTCACACACACCTCACACACACCTCAACCAGACCTCACACACACCTCACACACACCTCACACACACCTCACACACACCTCAACCACACCTCACACACACCTCACACACACCTCACACACACCTCAACCACACCTCACACACCTCACACACACCTCAACCACACCTCAACCACACCTCACACACCTCACAACCACACCTCACAACCACACCTCACACACACCTCAACCACACCTCAACCACATCTCACACACACCTCAACCACACCTCAACCACACCTCACACACCTCACACACACCTCAACCACACCTCAACCACACCTCAACCACACCTCACACACACCTCACACACACCTCACACACACCTCAACCACACCTCACACACACCTCACCCACACCTCAACCACACCTCAAACACACCTCAACCACACCTCACACACCTCACACACACCTCACACACACCTCACACACACCTCACACACCTCACACACACCTCACACACCTCACACACCTCACACACACCTCACACACCTCACACACACACCTCACACACACCTCAAACACCTCACACACAACTCACACACCTCACACACACACCTCAACCACACCTCAAACACACCTCACACACACCTCAACCAAACCTCAGACACACCTCAACCACACCTCAACCACACCTCAACCACACCTCACACACACCTCAACCACACCTCACACACACCTCACACACCTCAACCACACCTCACACACACCTCAACACACACCCACACACACCTCACACACACCTCACACACACCTCAACCACACCTCACACACACCTCACACACACCTCACACACACCTCACACACACCTCAACCACACCTCACACAACCTCACACACACCTCACACACCTCAACCACACCTCACACACACCTCACACACACCTCAACCACACCTCAACCACACCTCACACACCTCACAACCACACCTCACAACCACACCTCACACACACCTCAACCACACCTCAACCACACCTCACACACCTCACACACACCTCAACCACACCTCAACCACACCTCACACACCTCACACACACCTCAACCACACCTCAACCACACCTCAACCACACCTCACACACACCTCACACACACCTCACACACACCTCAACCACACCTCACACACACCTCAACCACACCTCACACACACCTCAACCACACCTCACACACACCTCAACCACACCTCACACACACCTCACCCACACCTCAACCACACCTCACACACACCTCACACACACCTCAACCACACCTCACACACACCTCACACACACCTCAACCACACCTCAAACACACTTCAACCACACCTCACACACACCTCAAACACACCTCAACCACACCTCACACACACCTCACACACACCTCAACCACACCTCAAACACACCTCAACCACACCTCACACACACCTCAAACACACCTCAACCACACCTCACACACACCTCAACCACACCTCACACACACCTCAACCACACCTCACACACACCTCAACCACACCTCACACACACCTCACACACACCTCAAACACACCTCAACCACACCTCACACACACCTCAACCACACCTCACACACACCTCAAACACACCTCAACCACACCTCACACACACCTCACACACACCTCAACCACACCTCACACACACCTCAACCACACCTCAACCACACCTCACACACACCTCACACACACCTCAACTACATCTCAAACACACCTCACACACACCTCACACACACCTCAAACACACCTCAACCACACCTCACACACACCTCACACACACCTCAACCACACCTCAGACACCTCACACACACCTCAAACACACCTCAACCACACCTCACACACCTCAACCACACCTCACACACACCTCACACACACCTCACACACACCTCAAACACAACTCAACCACACCTCACACACACATCACACACATCTCAACCACACCTCAACCACACCTCACACACACCTCACACACACCTCAAACACACCTCAACCACACCTCAACCACACCTCACACACACCTCACACACAT
Source organism: Dissostichus eleginoides (assembly GCA_031216635.1). NCBI lineage: Eukaryota > Metazoa > Chordata > Actinopteri > Perciformes > Nototheniidae > Dissostichus > Dissostichus eleginoides. The sequence continues at coordinate 29,580,642 of CM062281.1, read as the reverse complement.
CTCAACCACACCTCAACCACACCTCACACACACCTCACACACATCTCAACCACACCTCAACCACACCTCACACACACCTCACACACACCTCAAACACACCTCAACCACACCTCCGACCCTCGGTCCTGACGGACTCCAAAAGTCCGACATTATACAATCAAACAAATAAATAAACACAAGGATAATAGTGTCTTATTTTTGAGTGAATAACAGTGTGTGGTTTAGAAAAGAATACAAAATTAGAAGGTAAAAACGATGAAACAATACAGATTTCAGTATTCTGAGCCCCTACTCTCCCCCTAACTGACGGCAACAAAAGTCCGACATTATTCAATTAAAATAAAGAAGTAAACACAATAAGTGTGGCTGATATTGAGTTAGAAAAAGGTTGATAAACGCTGTGAGAATGGATCTGCGGAGAGCATTTCGCCGCGATCCCAACTCGTCTACTACCAACGTTCAGGGAGCTCTATGCAAGTCAATGGGACTCCCTGAGAGTTGAAACTCGACGCTAAAGGGCCCCCCCTTGCGTTGGAAAGTGACGACGGGGACCCTGACATAACGTCAACATAGGCCGAGTTGGGAGTGAGAATGTGTTGAGAAGAGACGTGACTTTAGACGTGATTTGAGATGTGATTTGAGACGTGATTTGAGACGTGATTTGAGACATGATTTGAGGCGTGATTTTGAGACGTGATCAGATTGTGAGATACAGAAACATTTACACCTGTTTTTAATACAAATCAAATGTTTGAAATGTCCCCTCCATGCTGTTTTCTAACCTGTTGAATGTGTGTGTGTGTGTGTGTGTGTGTGTGTGTGTGTGTGTGTGTGTGTGTGTGTGTGTGTGTGTGTGTGTGTGTGTGTGTGTGTGTGTGTGTGTGTGTGTGTGTGTGTGTGTGTGTGTGCAGTGTGCAGCCAGGTGTGCAGAAGGAGGGAACCCCGACCAGGTAAGCCTCAGGGAACCTTCTCACCTGATGAAACGATACGATAGGATAATACTTTCCTGGTCAGATCCAGTCTGAAATGCTCCTTGCATCACAGCAGCTCCATCAACAGACACACATCAAGACACATGAGAAACAAACGTTTAACATCACAGCAGGGTCAGTGAGAGAAAAGCTGCTCAGAGAGCCTTCAGCGTGCATCTGATCTGTAGCTCTGTGTTTACTGAGAGGACGGACTGGAGCACAGAGGATGCTTCAGGCTGACTTTATTGAATCTCCATTAGATGGTAGCAGTTCAGATTCTCTGTTAGAGCATGCTTTGGGTCCCAGATGATGCTGTTGGAGCCTCTCAGGTTATTATGGGATGCTGAGTATGAAATAAAAGCATGTGTTTTATAGGGGCTATTTTTTCTCAAAACACATCTTTCGGATATAAACAGTTGTTCATCCACTCTGAAATAGTCTTCCCTATTATTCTTTAAATAGTCCTTACTGTTAGTTATTTTTCTGTCGTATGTTTTTTTCAATTGCTTAGACAGATTTTGATGTCATCGGTTATGATGCTGTTGTTTGTCTCCGTCTGCAGTTACTCGTGCCAGGCGCTGCTGCTTTATTACTACATATCCAATCAGAGCGGGGGGGGGGCGGAGCTGTCCAATAGGCTGTCGGGCAGCGGGGGGGCGATGGGGGCCGGCCTTCAGCTAGACCCCGCCTCCACCCAGGTGACACTCATAGGTAAGGAAATATTACAAATACGTAAATCATTCATCTTGTTTTTTCAGAATAAAAAAAACAAATTTTTGAAGGTCATTCAAATTTTCAAAATAAAAGCATGTGTTTTAGAGGGGCATCTTTTTCTCAAAACACATCTTTTGGACATAAACAGCTGTTCATCCATTTAGTCAAAGTCTTCCTTATTATTCTTCCCAGTGATTTTCAGATCGCCTGGATGCGTTTTTGACGATTATTCAACTTTTCAAAATAAAAGTTTTTTAAAGGGGCCTTTTTTCCAGATTCATCTTTTAATAATTCAGTTTGTATTTCATTCAGAGAGAGTCTTTTAATTTCCTCATCCTTTTTCCTTCGGTTCGTTTTTTGAATCGCCTGGATACGTTTTCCCACATAATTCAAAATTTCAAAATAAAAGCATACTGTATTTTTATAGGCTTTGTTATTGTTTTTTTTATTTAAACGCATCCTTTCGTAATGCAGCTGTTCAGTGGTCATCTTTGCTCAGTTTTCTTTGACAACCTGGACACATTTTTGAAGATAATCACATTTTTCAAAATAAAAGCATGAGATTTGTTGATGTCTTTTCTCCAATCTTTGTCATCCTGTCATTAAGTCCCTCGAGGACTGAATATCTGAATATCTTTATCAAATCCTCCTGTGTGGTTCAGTTTGCATGTTTTCCTGTAAATGTTCAGCCTAAACTTTGACATAATTTTGTTTTTTCTCAAATTAATTCCGTGTTTGTTTTGTGTCCGTCAGAGAACTGTCCCGAGGAGAACCCTCTGCACTACCGCTGGCCCGAGAGCCGGCCCACCGTCACCCAGATGCTGCCCTGCTTCCCCAACAAGGAGCAGAGCACCTCCAGGACCTGGTGACACACACACACACACACACACACACACACACACACACACAAGATTCAAGCTTCAAGTCTCTATCACCATGTGCCCAGCAGCTACAGTGTAGATATGGCAATGAGAAACTGAAGTCCTCGACCAACAGAGCAACATGAATATATATAGGACATAAAACAATTAAAACAGATAAAATATCGCAAGAGAATGTTTGGAGATGTGCAAGAAAATACAACAACACAGACTATAACACCCCTTGTTGTTTAATACCAACTATGTGCAATATGCTGTTAATAACTGTGCAATATATACCTGGCTGCTAAATCCTCAGAACTGTGACAGGATGTGTATTATGTAAATTGGGTAATTTTTTTAAGATTTTTGTATGCATGCTACTTAGTTAACATTAAGCTGTCTTTGGCTCTTTTCTGCTGTAACAATATAAATGTCCCCTCTGTGGGACTAATAAAGGTACTCTACTGTACTGTACACTACTGTACTCTACCTTTACTGTACTCTACCTTTACTGTACTCTACTGTACTTTACCTTTACTGTACTCTACTGTACTCTACCTTTACTGTACTGTACAATACTTTACTGTACTCTACCTTTACTGTACTCTACTGTACTCTACTGTACAATACTTTACTGTACTCTACTGTACAATACTTTACTGTACTGTAATGTAATCTACTGTACTCTACTGTACTCTACATTTACTATACTGTACTATACCTTTACTGTACTCTACTGTACTCTACCTGTACTCTACTGTACTCTACTTGTACTCTACTGTACTCTACTGTACTCTACTGTAGTGGTTCTCAACTGGTGGGTCGCGACCCAAAAGTGGGTCGCAGACCCGTTTAGAGTGGGTCGCAGATGTGTGAAAATTGAAACAAATTCCTTTTTTTTGGGGGGGGGGAAAAGTCAAACTTTTATTTTGAAGGCCCGATGTTCTAACGCTGTGCATGCAGTAGCCGTTGGACTGGAAGTACCGGAGACCATAAACGGTTTTGAAAACTTCTGTCACGTAGTGATCTTCTTCTCAATAAAACATCTTTGCTGATGTTTTTTTCGAGTCTTCTGGCCAATCAGAATCAAGAGTGTTGCCGGAAGTCCCCACGGAGAATAACTTTGATGTAGAAATATTCTTTATACATCCATGGGTACAACTTCAGATACAAATGAACACATAATGAGATATGACCCCTGGTCTGATGATTGACAGGTCCCAGAACAATGGGGGCTATCTCCCCTTACCCACAAAGTGATTCACACAGACTCTCTCCTCTTTGCTCTTCTCTCTGTGAGGAGCAGCAAGCTGTCAGAACAAAGTGAAAAACAAACAATGGCATAACATATTACTAATATGTCGGGTAGTAATAGATTTATTTATTCTCTTCTCAGAGTGTACCAGAATGCGTAGTTTATATGTTAGTATTTCTAAAAATCTCCTGGGGGAGAATCCCCCCCAGACCCCCTGCTGGGGTTGGGTTTTCAGCACGTGTTCCTTTTTATGTTATACAGTTCATCTTTGATTCCATCATCTCATTAAACCTTTTTTAAAAGCACACTTTAGTTCTGTGAAGGGATATAAGGGATATATGCACTGTACTTCACTTTCATTCATCTTGTATGCTGCAAAGCGTATATATATATTACAGCACGATCTTTTGTTGAATAGATTTCAGTGGTTCAAAATTTCGGGTCGCGATCTATTGACTAAGGAAAAAGTGGATCCCAAGGCCTGACCAGTTGAGAACCACTGCTCTACTCTACTGTACTCTACTGTACTCTACTGTACTGTACTCTACTGTACTCTACTGTACTCTACTGTACTGTACTCTACTGTACTTTACTCTACTGTACTGTACTCTACTGTACTTTACTCTACTGTACTCTACTGTACTTTACTGTACTCTACTGTACTCTACTGTACTGTACTCTACTGTACTTTACTCTACTGTACTGTACTCTACTGTACTTTACTCTACTGTACTCTACTGTACTTTACTGTACTCTACTGTACTGTACTCTACTCTACTGTACTCTACTGTACTGTACTCTACTGTACTCTACTGTACTCTACTGTACTGTACTCTACTGTACTTTACTCTACTGTACTGTACTCTACTGTACTTTACTCTACTGTACTCTAGTGTACTGTACTCTACTCTACTGTACTCTACTCTACTGTACTCTACTGTACTTTACTCTACTGTACTCTACTCTACTGTACTCTACTGTACTCTACTGTACTCTACTCTACTGTACTCTACTCTACTGTACTCTACTGTACTTTACTCTACTGTACTGTACTCTACTGTACTTTACTCTACTGTACTCTACTGTACTTTACTCTACTGTACTCTACTCTACTGTACTCTACTGTACTCTACTGTACTTTACTCTACTGTACTCTACTCTACTCTACTGTACTGTACTCTACTGTACTGTTCTCTACTGTACTCTACTGTACTCTACTGTACTGTACTCTACTGTACTGTTCTCTACTGTACTCTACTGTACTGCACTCTACTGTACTGTACTCTACTGTACTGTACTGTACTGTACTCTACTGTACTGTTCTCTACTGTACTCTACTGTACTGTACTCTACTGTACTCTACTGTACTGCACTCTACTCTACTGTACTCTACTGTACTCTACTCTACTCTACTCTACTGTACTCTACTGTACTCTACTGTACTGTACTCTACTCTACTGTACTCTACTGTACTCTACTGTACTGTTCTCTACTGTACTCTACTGTACTGTACTCTACTCTACTGTACTGTACTGTACTCTACTGTACTGTACTCTACTGTACTCTACTGTACTGCACTCTACTGTACTCTACTGTTCTCTACTGTACTCTACTCTACTGTACTCTACTGTAAAGTACAGCTGATACAAATAAAATAGAAATAGTGCAAAAAGGGTCTATATAGAAGTCAATGGAGAGATATAGTAGATCAATAATTAGCAAAATGCATCGCATGAATGTGCACGGACTCACGTGATGTTTGGACGTGGCAGATTTGGGAAATATCGTAGTTTCTTTTCTAAACATTGTGTTTCCTGTGTCTCTCAGTTTGATCAGTCCTCAGAACCTCTCTTCCTATTGGTCGGTTGCAGACATCAGTAACTGCACGGACATCGACACCATCGAAGTGTCCGCAGGTAACACCACAGTCCTAATAACTGAACTCTTATTTTCTCTCCTGCACATTTTTTTTGGATCGTTTATTTTCAAAAATAAAAGCATTTGATTTTAAGGGCAATTTATTTCCAAAGCATTTTTTTGTTGTTGAAATACACAGTTTTTATTCCTGCAGTCGTCATCTTTGCTTTTTCGTAATCCTTTTATTCGGTAGGTTTTTTGGATCGCTCGCACATATTTTTGCAAGATCATTCCAATTTTCAAAATAAAAGCATTTGATTTAAAGTGGCAATTTACTTCCAAAACATAATTTTTTTGAATACACGGTTTTCATTAATTCAGTCGTCATCTTCGCTTTTTCTTATTCCTTTTATTTGGTAGTTTTTTTTGGATCGCTTGCACATACAATTCTGCAGATCATTCTAATTTTCAAAATAAAAGCATATGTTTATAGGGTCTTGTATGCCATTATATAGCAGTGAAGTTGAAAAGGTTCATTTGACTGCAAGAAAAATATAGTTAAAGTGATTACATTTGAATTTATCTGTGGGTAAATGAAGTGTTTGACTCTTTATGCAACATGTAATTCAGAAATGTGTTTCAATAACGAAATGTGTGTGTTGTTGCAGAGAACGCAGCAGAAGTGGCGGTGCAGCTCGCCGTCATCACCGACAACGAGCTGTCGGAGGAGGAGGTGTGTACAGACAGATGTTTCAATATCATAAATATAAATGACAGTATTTGTTCTGATGGAGGATGCCCCTCAGGTGTCCAAGGTGGTGTCCAAGGTCAAGCAGCTGGTTGCCGTGGCGAGGATCAACAGCTCGCTGGCCGAGACCGTCGTCACCATCATCTCCAACGTGATGACGAGCGCCGAGAGCACCAGGGCCACCACCGCTGACAAGTACATCCAATACTGCAGTACTCAACACAACACAATACAACACAATACAACACAACACAATACAACACAATACAACACAATACAACACAACACAACACAACACAATACAACACAACACAATACAACACAATACAATACAACACAACACAACACAACACAACACAATACAACACAACACAACACAACACAATACAACACAACACAACACAACACAATACGACACGACACAATACAATACAACACAATACAACACAACACAACACAACACAATACAACACGACACAACACAACACAACACAATACAATACAACACAACACAACACAACACAATACGACACGACACAACACAACACAATACAATACAACACAACACAACACAATACAACACAATACAATACAACACAACACAACACAACACAATACAACACAATACAACACAATACAACACAACACAATACAACACAATACAACACAATACAACACAACACAACACAACACAATACAACACGACACAACACAACACAACACAATACAACACAATACCGACACGACACGACACGATACGACACGACACAATACAACACAATACAACACAACACAACACAACACAACACAATACAATACACGACACGACACGACACGACACGACACGACACGACACAACACAACACAACACAACACAACACAACACAACACAATACAATACAACACAATACAAAGGGGCTTTATCAGAATCAGAATACCTTTATTAGTCCCTCAAGTACTCTACTCTACTGTACTTTTACTTTACTGTACTCTTACTGCACTCTTAATGTATGCACTCTGCTGTACTGTAATATACTTCAACGCATTATACTGTACTTTGTTTTAATGTACTGTACACTAGTGTACTGTAATAAACTGGGCTTTACTATTTACAGTTTGTAGCTGCACGCAGTATAATGGACTTACAGTCTCCAGCTTTATGAGAGCTGTATTTTCTAGATCGCCCTCAGTATTGAGTATGTTAGTCGCTTTGGATAAAAGCGACTAACAAGTGACATGTAATCTATATGCTAGCGTTATGCTACGTATATGCTAGCGTTATGCTATGCTATATGTCCATGTGACTGTGGTTCTATCTCCACAGTGCAGTACAGTGAATATTCAGTTGTACACGTGATACAGTATATATATTAATGTTTGATGTACTTCCCCCTCAGGGCTCTGAAGACGGTGGATGAGCTGGTTCAGAAGATGGAGTTCCAGGG
>CM062281.1:29505289-29567789 GCA_031216635.1 Dissostichus eleginoides | reverse complement strand
GTTTCCTCCTGTTTAAATTCCTCGTTTCCTCTCCTCTCGTTTCCTCTCTTCTTCTCTTGTTTCCTCTCCACTTCTCTTGTTTCCTCTCCTATAGTTTCCATTCCTTTCCTTGCCTCCTTTCTCTTCTCTATTTGTTCCCTCTCCTCTTCTTTTGTTTCCTCTCTTCTCGTTTCCTCTCCTCTTGTTTCCTCTCGTCTTCTCTTGTTTCCTCTCGTTTTCTCCTGTTTCCTCTCCTCTCGTTTCCTTTCCTTGCCTCCTGTCTCTTCTCTACTTGTTTCCTCCCCTCTTGTTCCCTTTCCTTTCCTCTCCTCTTCTCCTGTTTCCCTCCTCTCGTTTCCTTTCCTCTCCTCTCGTTTCCTCTCCTCTTCTCCACTTGTTTCCTATCCTCCTGGTTTTCAGGTGGTCTGATTGTAATTGTCCCGATAGTGTCTCCTCTAAAGTGTCCTCTCTCCTGCAGGAAGTTGCGGCGGGACTATCCCTCTAAGATCCTGATGAACCTGAGCACCTCGCTGCTCTTCCTGAACCTGGTCTTCCTATTGGACGGCTGGCTGGCGTCCCTGCAGCCTGATTGGCTGTGCCTGTGCGTGGCCGTCTTCTTGCACTACTTCCTGCTCACCACCTTCACCTGGATGGGGCTGGAGTCCATCCACATGTACATCGCTCTGGTCAAAGTGTTCAACACCTACATCCGCAGATACATCCTCAAGTTCTGCATCGTGGGCTGGGGTGAGCATACACCTCGATACAGGGAGGCCGTATTCCCGTGGTGGTCCTGAAGGCAGCATTTCTCTGCTCCAATGGGATTCCTCCGTGTGAATTTGGATTATTGTAGAAAAATAAAACAAACGATTAGTTCAGCAGGATAATCTCCACATAGTAACACACACTTCTGAAGTAAAAAGCTAACGTGTGTGTGTGTGTGTGTGTGTGTGTGTGTGTGTGTGTGTGTGTGTGTGTGTGTGTGTGTGTGGTGTGTGTGTGTGTGTGGTGTGTGTGTGTGTGTGGCAGGTCTGCCGGCTGTGCTGGTGGGGATCGTAGTCGCGGTGGATAAAAACTCTTACGGTGTGCGGGAGTACGGCCGGGGAGACTCAGGGGAGTCCTCCAAGTTGTAAGTCTTGAATAAATTCAAAACAATTATTATTATATACTACTTTTTACTATTTAAATATAAACAGAAAGACACAGGAGTAAACACAGGATGTGTCAGGGGGGAGGCAATTTAGGGGTTTTAGGACTCATAATGCTGACTCATGTCAGGGTTTAGGACTCATAATGCTGACTCATGACAGGGTTTAGGACTCATAATGCTGACTCATGTCAGGGTTTAGGACTCATAATGCTGACTCATGTCAGGGTTTAGGACTCATAATGCTGACTCATGTCAGGGTTTAGGACTCATAATGCTGACTCATGTCAGGGTTTTAGGACTCATAATGCTGACTCATGACAGGGTTTAGGACTCATAATGCTGACTCATGACAGGGTTTAGGACTCATAATGCTGACTCATTCCAACTCTCAATCTTGCAGCTGCTTCATCAAGAACTCGGTGGTTTTCTACACCACGTGCGTGGGGTACTTCTGTCTGGTGTTTCTTCTGAACGTCGCGATGTTCATCGTGGTGATGATGCAGATCTGCGGACGCAACGGCAAGAGGAGCAACCGCACACTGAGAGAGGAGGTAAACAAACACACAATAACAACAACAACAAGAGGAGCAACAGCACACTGAGAGAGGAGGTAAACAAACACACAATAACAACAACAACAAGAGGAGCAACCGCACACTGAGAGAGGAGGTAAACAAACACACAATAACAACAACAACAAGAGGAGCAACAGCACACTGAGAGAGGAGGTAAACAAACACACAATAACAACAACAACAAGAGGAGCAACGCACACTGAGAGAGGAGGTAAACAAACACACAATAACAACAACAACAAGAGGAGCAACCGCACACTGAGAGAGGAGGTAAACAAACACACAATAACAACAACAACAAGAGGAGCAACAGCACACTGAGAGAGGAGGTAAACAAACACACAATAACAACAACAACAAGAGGAGCAACCGCACACTGAGAGAGGAGGTAAACAAACACACAATAACAACAACAAGAGGAGCAACCGCACACTGAGAGAGGAGATAAACACAGATATAAACACACAATAACAACAACAACAACACTCAATACGTATCACCGAAGAACAATTTAAAAACATATTTTTGTTTCTCCTTCTTCTTCTTCTTCATCTTCTTCTTCTTCTTCTTCTTCTTCTTCTTCTTCTTCTTCTTCTTCTTCTTCTTCTTCTTCTTCTTCTCCTTCTTCTTCTTCATCTTCTTCTTCTTCATCTTCTTCTTCTTCTCCTTCTTCTTCTTCTTCTTCTTCATCATCTTCTTCTTCTTCTTCTTCATCTTCTTCTTCTTCTTCTTCTTCTTCTTCTTCTTCTTCCCCTTCTTCTTCGGTGGTGCCAGGTGCTGAGGAACCTGCGCAGTGTTGTGAGCCTCACCTTTCTGCTGGGGATGACGTGGAGCTTCGCCCTGTTCGCCTGGGGTCCGGTGTACCTGGCCTTCACCTACCTGTTCTCCATCTTCAACTCCCTGCAAGGTACCCTCACCTTCAGGGGCTTGTTGTTTTAGCAAAGTGATCACATGACTCCTTTAGTGCCCTGTACTCTGAAGCCAGTTCAGTTTGGACCTTTCTCAGGTTTTTGACTTTTTTTAAGTTTGGGCTTCTTTTTGTGACTTTTTTGTTTTTTAAATGTTGACTTTTTGTTTTATTTGACTTTTTTCAGATTTTTCCCTTTTTTCACAAAGTGAGATTATTATGAAATATCATATTTGATGATACAATTATTTGTCCTGCGTTATTGTTAATGTCACCTGAAATGTTTGATGGTCTTATTTCAACAATGTGATCACATGACTCCTTCTGATGTTACTGCAGATCTGCTGTAAGCTAGCTAGCTAACGTCGCTAACCTAGTAATGTCAGATATACTGACAAACACTAACAGTTATGAGACAGTATAACTTCATAATCCGCCCCCAAACATTTATTTTATTCCTTTTTTTTTTTGGTTTCAACATTTATTTTTTGGTCAACTCTTTTTTTTAGTCAACTTATTTATTTTTTTAGGCTTTTTTTTTCCGCCTACAATTCATTTTTCATAAGTTCCCTTTTTTTCATCAACTCTTAACTATTCTGTTGCCAAAACATTTTTTGTCACCAAATGTAATGAAACAAGAATATGAACCTGGCTTTATCCACTGGCCACATTTCTGTGCCGGAAAATATGCAAATGAGCACACATTTAATAAAATATCGCCTCATTTGCATATTTAAATATAACATTACGGACAACTTGTAATATAAAAACTGATTGTCTTAATGTTCGTAATGAACCGGGGAAGTTTCACGGTGATATCTGTGTGTTAATTATTTTACCCCATTCACCCGCAGGTCTGTTCATATTCATCTTCCACTGCGCGCTGAAAGAGAACGTCCAGAAACAGTGGAGGAGATTCCTCTGCTGCGGGAGGTTCAGACTGTCCGACAACTCAGGTACTGTGTGTGTGTGTGTGTGTGTGTGTGTGTGTGTGTGTGTGTGTGTGTGTGTGTGTGTGTGTGTGTGTGTGTGTGTGTGTGTGTGTGTGTGTGTGTGTGTGTGTGTGTGTGTGTGTGTGTGTGTGAGTCTGCACTTTATTATTAAATTATAAGTCTTTAGTCTCTGGGCTCTGCAGCTCATAAAGAGGGATCAGACTGAAGGGCAGGAAGTGCTCCAGGTGCTCTTAGTTGTTCCCAGTAGTGAAAAGTACTTGAGTACTGCACTTAAGTACACATTTAGGGTACTTATACTCATTCACTCTTGGCTTCCTTTACAGACTTAAATGTTGTTTTTCAACTTCATCCCGTAAAAGGTTGGTCTCTGGCTTCTTCCTGTCCCAGCTGGACTACGTTGATACCATCTATAGATTTGCCTGTCCCACTGTTTTGGCCAAACTTGACCCACTCTACCATGCTGCACTGCGTTATATATCAAATGCACCCTATAGGACTCATCATTGCAAACTGTATAGCCTAACTGGATGGTCCTCACTTACTATGCGTAGGATGCAGCATTGCTTTCTATTCATGTATAAAGCCATTTTAGGTCAGCTTCCACTGTACATATGTGAGAGATTTGCTCCAGTTTGTGACTCTTACAACCTCAGCAGCCTGGATACCAGTGCCTGGATACGGTTCCAGGTGCCTGGATACGGTTCCAGGTGCCTGGATACGGGTCCAGGTTCCTGGATACGGTTCCAGGTACCTGGATACGGTTCCAGGTGCCTGGATACGGGTCCAGGTTCCTGGATACGGGTCCAGGTTCCTTGGATACGGTTCCAGGTATCTGGATACGGGTCCAGGTGCCTGGATACGGTTCCAGGTGCCTGGATACGGTTCCAGGTTCCTGCCGTGCGGACTGAGGCTGGAAAAAGGAGTCTTTTTTATTGGTCTTGGAATGACCTTCAATCACGCCTCAAACTGAGGGCACTTGTCCCTAGAGCCTGTTTTAGATTGAAGTTGTCTGAGGTCCTCACCTCCAGCTGCTCTTGCAGTAATAAGTAGTACCTTTCTTACTGTCCTAATGTGCTCAATGTAGTGACTGCTTTTTCGTCTTTTGTTTTCTTAGTTGTGTTCTCTGTATTTGATATGTGTGTGTTATGTGTTATGTGTAACGTTGCTGCCTTCTCGGCCAGGTCAGCATTGAAAATGAGATTTTATCTCAATGCTTTTATCTGGTTAAATAAAGGTTAAATAAAAATAAATAAATACTTTAATTCATTCCATTCATAGATATTTTTTTAATTACTCATTAATTGGTTACAGTTTTAATTGATGTATTTGCAGGTAGAGCTTTTGCAAGATGTTTTGCTTCTCCTTTAAGAAAAATGATAATAATGTATGTTTAATAATATAATATTTATTAATAATAATAATATATTTATAAAAATAAATATACAATATTTTTAAAATTACAATATTATATGTATTAATATTATCATATTTATGAATTATATTTATACAAATAATGATACAAATATATTTATAAATATTTAAATATTATATTTATTAATAATTATAATGTATTGATAAATACAACAAATTATAATAATACTGATAATAATGCATGTATTAATAATGATGATAATTACGTACAAGTAGATTATAAATTAGGGTAGTTTGTCAACAAATACTCCTGAGATAATTAGCCAATCTTTATTTGATCTTTCAGTAATTTTTTACGTTTAAAAACTGCTTTGTTTCACATTTTTTAAAGTGAGGATTTTTTCTGCACTGAGTTCTTCTTCTTTAAATACTTTTCTTGTACCAGAGTATTTTGATCCTGTGCTTTGTTTCACTTCAGTAAAGGATCTGAGTACTCCTGGTTTCATTCCAACAATTCCAGGTTAAGTTCCCCTGTGTGTGAACGCCTGAGAAATGGAGCTCAGCCATTTAAAAAATCCTCCCTGAATCCAGCACTTATAGAAGAAGAAAACACAGAGTTCATGTTCACACACTTTCAATGTATTAGATATGTGTTTTGTTCAATACAGTGCTGCAGGAAGAACGTCATGTGACCGTGCTGTAGTTCCTTTATAGTCCAACATTAGCCACCTTTAGCTTAGCGGTGGTGACGTGAAGTCATGTGACCATGCTGTAGTTCCTTTATAGCCCAACATTAGCCGCATTTAGCTTAGCGGTGGTGACGTGAAGTCATGTGACCGTGCTGTAGTTCCTTTATAGCCCAACATTAGCCACCTTTAGCTTAGCGGTGGTGACGTGAAGTCATGTGACCGTGCTGTAGTTCCTTTATAGCCCAACATTAGCATCCTTTAGCTTAGCGGTGGTGAAGTGAAGTCATGTGACCGTGCTGTAGTTCCTTTATAGCCCAACATTAGCCGCATTTAGCTTAGCGGTGGTGGCGTGAAGTCATGTGACCGTGCTGTAGTTCCTTTATAGCCCAACATTAGCCACCTTTAGCTTAGCGGTGGTGACGTGAAGTCATGTGACCGTGCTGTAGTTCCTTTATAGCCCAACATTAGCACCTTTAGCTTAGCGGTGGTGAGTGAAGTCATGTGACCGTGCTGTAGTTCCTTTATAGCCCAACATTAGCCACCTTAGCTTAGCGGTGGTGACGTGAAGTCATGTGACCGTGCTGTAGTCCTTTATAGCCCAACATTAGCTTTTACTTCGGGAAATTGCATTTACACTAATACATATCATTTAATCAAATGTGTGTGTGTGTGTGTGTGTGTGTGTGTGTGTGTGTGTGTGTGTGTGTGTGTGTGTGTGTGTGTGTGTGTGTGTGTGTGTGTGTGTGTGTGTGTGTGTGTGTGTGTGTGTGTGTGTGTGTGTGTGTGTGTGTGTGTTGCAGACTGGAGTAAGACGGCCACCAACAACACGAAGAAGGTGTCCTCGGACAACATGAAGTCTCTTTCCTCCAGCTCCTTCGGCTCCAGCACCGCTAACTGGACCTCCAAAGCTAAAGCTACACTCAACCCCTTCAGCAAGAGACACAGCAACACAGGTAACACACACACATACACACACACACACACACTTCCTGTTTTGATTTCCTCACCTGTGATATGTCTCAGGTGTCAGGTTGTGTGTTTTCTCCTCACCTCTTCCTGTGTACCTCTGTGTTTGGTGTAGAAAGCTCTTCCAACCAATAGCAGGCGTGGAGGACCGACGGAGGTAAAGCTCAATCTGATTGGCTTGGAGTGACTTCCTGCTTCCTGTCTTTCCCAACATGTGTTGTAGTCAAAGTGCATCTGAGTTAAAAGTCCTGTTTAAATTTAATAAGGAGGAGGACGCCTTTGCTGGCAGACATTTTGGGAAAGCAGCAACTGTGTGTTGTGATTGGCCGGTTCACTGTGATGTCATCATGTTGTTCCCAGCCTGATGCACACGGGTGGGCGGAGGTCCGTTTGCAAACATTGACACGCGACTAAAATCACTCCTAACTCCACCCACCCCGAGTGCCCCAGGGTGCAAAAACAAGCACTGCATCCACCTAACATCCGCCACCTTTAACTTTTATTCACTTTTTATAATTCTGTGTGTTTTTAATATCTCTGCGTTCAGAAAGTGAGGTCATCCTCTGGCCCGCTGCGTTGTGACGGCATGTCAACTCGCAGTGATTCAACATCTGTTCTCTAACGTCAGAGCAATGTAAATCATGTTTTAATACAATTAAAATACACACATGTGATCCTCATGTGTGTATTTGAACTGATCCAAGCAGGAGGGTCATTATCCTTTCATCCCCTAAAAATGTAATATCATTAATGCATTTTCTGTTGTCTTCCTAGTGAGACGCTTTTGGATGTTCTTAGTTAAAAAAACTATTCTAAATTGTTTTTTATTACTTATTAATTTATGAAGGTTTTATTTTATTTATTTGTAGGTTTTTTAAGTGTTTGGTTTGCTAATTCATTCTGCTTTCATAGAAATAATATTATTAACAATAATACTGTTTAATTAATAATAATGATAACAGTTCTAAAAAATATATATATACTTCATTCATTATTTATGTGTAATTCATTTAAAAAATATATAATAATTACAAAAGTAAAGCTAATAAAAACAATGATACAATTACTATTATTAATACAAATAATAATAATAATAATAATAATAATAATAATGAGAAGAACACAAATTAAAAATATTATTATGTATTATTATTACTTTTTTATTATTATTATTAATACAGGGTTTAAGGGTCTTAAAAAGTCTTAAATTTGATAATCAGAATTTAAGTCCTTAAAAAAGTCTTAAATATTACCAAAAAAATAAGAAAGGTCTTAAATATGATTTAGAAGGTCTTAAAGATGATGGGATTTGAAAGGTACTTCTGTGTTGCGATCGCGTCTAAATGTGTTTTGGGGGAAATGTCCGGGCTGCAAAGTAACCAGTACGGTAGAGCCTTTCAGTTCCCCCCAACAATCTGTATTGAAATAAATCAACATGGAACTAACTTTGTTTCCCCCGGCCCCTTATCGGAGAACACCCAGCTAGTAACCTAGCAACCAAGCTTCAGCTAGCGGCAGTCAGAAACTCATGTATCTTCGAATCTACTTACAAATAAATATGGGGAAGTGTAAGTTCAACCGTATTTGGTTGGAAAACATCGAATTTAGTGCTTGGTTGAAACCAGTGGAGGGAACGTGTTTGAAGCCCGCTGCACCTTTGGCAAAATAAATTAGCGTTTGTTTTGCTAATGTAGCGTTAGCTAGTGCAGCGGTGGCTAGTGTAGCGTTAGCTAGTGGGTCTACTTCAACCCTGAAAGCGGAGGTGCTGTAGACGCTAAATACCGTAGCTAAACACCAATCATACAACCGCAACGATGACAGATTGTAGCCAAGCCGCAGAGCTCTGAATATAGCTCTTGTCACTCTCTCTCACACACACACACACACACGCACACACAGAGACACACACACACACAGAGACACACACACACACACACACATACTAGGGCTGCTCGATTATGGCAAAAATCATAATCACGATTATTTTGGTCAATAATTGATATCACGATTATTCATTGACTTTGAAAACATCCATTTATTGAACTTTAAAACAAATAATCATTTGAGCAGTATCTTTGTAACTGATTACCCTGAACGTATAATTCAACTGAAAAACCAATACAAAAATAAATTAAATAAATGATACATTTAAATAAATAATATCAAAATAATAAATACCAATAAACAAGATCAACAAATATTTTGGAGCGCACTTCCACAAGCTACTAAACATATATAAATATGATAAATACAAATAAATTAGACTAAAATGAATTAGATCAAATATGTTGCAGTGCACTGGCACAACCTAGCAAAGCTAAAGAATCGGGCCAAAATCGTAATTGCGATTAAAATACGATTAATTGCACAGCCCTAACACACACACACACACACACACACACACACACACACACACACACAAGCACAAACAGAGACACACACACACATACAAACACAAGCACACACACAGAGACACACACACACACAAGCACACACAGAGACATACACACACAAGCACACACAGAGACACACACAAGCACACACAGAGACACACACACAGAGACACACACACAGAGACACACACACACACACAGAGACACACACACACAAGCACACACAGAGACACACACATACAAACACAAGCACACACAGAGACACACACACACACACACACAGAGACACACACACACACACAGAGACACAGACACACACACACACTTTTTGTCTAACACGCTAACACAGTTCTGTGCTGTTATGTTCAGTCATCGTTCTTATGTTGAACATGAATACATTTACTTTGTAAGTAATTATGGGACGTATTTCTTCTTTCATAGCAATTTTCCTTCATACTTTCTTGCCGTGAAATAGGTCTTAAATTCTATTCAAAGTGGTCTTAAAAAGGTCTTAAAAAGTCTTAAATTTGAGTTGGCGAAACCTGCAGGAACCCTGTAATAACAATATTCACATTGTATTAGGATTATTAATATAGTATCATTATTATTTTATTATTATTAGTATAGCCTCTGCCATCTTTTTATGGCGCGGCCTGAAGGACTTCATGTACCAACATTAAAAACAACAAAAATAATGAACAAAACATGAAACATTTAATGACAACGCGATAAAAACCAACAGGAAGAACTAATAAAAACGTCTGAGAGATTAAATGGAGTTACCTCAACACATTCCTTCAGTGTAAGTCTTCTCCGCCAGCACCTGGTTATGACTGTTGATCCTGTTGGATACAGAGAGCACCAGATGAACATTATTACCTCTACGCTGGACAGATGATCATGAGTCCTCTTAAACTTCCAAATCGACCACAATAATCAGTCCACAGAGAGAACAGATACGTCCACTTTCTGGTTGACTTTTATGATCCTGGAAATGTCAGAAATGGATTCAGCATCTCCAATAACCTCCAATAACCTCCAATAACCTCCAATAACCTCCAATAACCTCCAGAGCTGTCCAAATCTGACAAGGATTGTTTTAACTATTGTCCACATAGACTACACCAAAAAATGTCAAATCTTGCCAAATATATGTCTAATGTCCAGTCAGAATATGTCGTTACACTTGATGTAAGACTTAATAACTTAACTTTTGTTTTTAGACAAGGCATCTTAAGCATCTTTTTAATTCAAAGTCTCTTCAAAACTTCTTATTTTAGAGGAGCATCTCCAGCCAACATCAGAGAACAGAAAGCGTCCGAACATTTCTGGCTTCTTTTGTTACAAATTCCCTGATTCTGATCAAATATAGTTCAAAATAAGTTTTCCCAGCTAAAGACAAGATCTCCTTTTTCTAATTATCCCATCTTTACTTCAAGAAATCTCACCAAGCCATTTGGTTCTTGTTCTGTTGGCAGATTTGTTCACTTATTAAAAGCGAAAACACCTTGTTTTTATTATATATTGAGTTGTTTCTGGAGCAGCTTTGTTTCCAGGGCAGTGCTAAGGTATGCTCCTTCCACCTCTGAGTTCATCCTGAAAGAATTCACAGGACTTCGTTATTTTATCTTTTTTTAATCAGTATTTCCCCGAAAAGGTCAAAACCAAATATAAAAAAGTGGTCATCTTGTTGAGGGGAGGTCTGTGGCTCCTGTGTGCTTTAGTCCAGTTCTTCCAGCTGATAAGAACCAGGATAGTTTGTGAAGGCACACATTTTATTTATTTATGTATTTATTTTAAATCAATTATTTATTTATTTTTTACTTTTTTTATGTTATTTTTTCATTTCTTTCTTTCTTTCTTTTGTAACTTTTTTTAAAAATGTTTTATTATGTTATCATATTTCAGTGGAGTCCAAGAGTCCTCAAATGATGTTTTCTGACACCAGGTGGATCAAAGAGAATACTTTTTGTTTCCATCGGATGAAAACTAAACGGAAAATACCATCAAATCTGAAACCTGCAGAGTCCGAGCGACGACACCTCGTCCTTTCAATCCTGCACACACACTGTTCATCACCTGCACACACACACTGTTCATCACCTGCACACACACACTGTTCATCACCTGCACACACACACTGTTCATCACCTGCACACACACACTGTTCATCACCTGCACACACACACTGTTCATCACCTGCACACACACTGTTCATCACCTGCACACACACACTGTTCATCACCTGCACACACACACTGTTCATCACCTGCACACACACTGTTCATCACTGCACACACACACTGTTCATACACCTGCACACACACACTGTTCATCACCTGCACACACACTGTTCATCACCTGCACACACACACTGTTCATCACCTGCACACACACACTGTTCATCACCTGCACACACACTGTTCATCACCTGCACACACACACTGTTCATCACCTGCACACACACACTGTTCATCACCTGCACACACACTGTTCATCACCTGCACACACACACTGTTCATCACCTGCACACACACACTTCATCACCTGCACACACACACTATTCATCACCTGCACACACACTGTTCATCACCTGCACACACACTGTTCATCACCTGCACACACACTGTTCATCACCTGCACACAGACTATTCATCACCTGCACACACACTGTTCATCACCTGCACACACACTGTTCATCACCTGCACACACACACTGTTCATCACCTGAACACACACTGTTCATCACCTGCACACACACACTGTTCATCACCTGCACACACACTGTTCATCACCTGCACACACACTGTTCATCACCTGCACACACACTGTTCATCACCTGCACACACTGTTCATCACCTGCACACACACACTGTTCATCACCTGCACACACACTGTTCATCACCTGCACACACACTGTTCATCACCTGCACACACACACTGTTCATCACCTGCACACACACTGTTCATCACCTGCACACACACTGTTCATCACCTGCACACACACTGTTCATCACCTGCACACACACACTGTTCATCACCTGCACACACACTGTTCATCACCTGCACACACACTGTTCATCACCTGCACACACACACTGTTCATCACCTGCACACACACTGTTCATCACCTGCACACACACTGTTCATCACCTGCACACACACTGTTCATCACCTGCACACACACTTCAAGACTTCTTTTTTGAAGCAGCAAGACGATTGATAAACTGATCAAAATACTTTTTACATTACACCATGTTTCTATATAATTGCAAATCACAAGTGTAAACATGTCAGCATCAAAACTGAATGCTATGCAATGCTTTATCTCCCCCCCCCCCTCCCCCTCCCCAAATAACATTCAGAAGAAGACTTTTTCTTGGCAGGTTTTTGTATAAAACTGAGAATAATATAAATGAGCTCTCCCTGCTGCCAGACAGTCCTGACAATAAGAGTTCTTTGGATCAAAATAACAACGTAGGAACGTATGACCTCATATTTGCAAAAAAGGTTCCAGATTCCAGCTTTTTTTATTTTGTACAGTTTGTCATGTTTTATGGGCTACATTTAGGGGGATATTCTGCTTTCTGTGGTGTTCCCCCCCTTTAGAACTCTTTAAAGTAGAGACACTATATACTTGTACACACCTGAACATCAGCAGGAGAGGACTCTTTAAAGTAGAGACACTACATACTGATATACACCTGAACATCAGCAGGAGAGGACTCTTTAAAGTAGAGGCACTACATACTGATATACACCTGAACATCAGCAGGAGAGGACTCTTTAAAGTAGAGACACTACAAACTGATATACACCTGAACATCAGCAGGAGAGGACTCTTTAAAGTAGAGACACTACATACTGATATACACCTGAACATCAGCAGGAGAGGACTCTTTAAAGTAGAGACACTACATACTGATATACACCTGAACATCAGCAGGAGAGGACTCTTTAAAGTAAGACACTACATACTGATATACACCTGAACATCAGCAGGAGAGGACTCTTTAAAGTAGAGACACTACATACTGATATACACCTGAACATCAGCAGGAGAGGACTCTTTAAAGTAGAGACACTACATACTGATATACACCTGAACATCAGCAGGAGAGGACTCTTTAAAGTAGAGACACTACATACTGATATACACCTGAAAATCAGCAGGAGAGGACTCTTTAAAGTAGAGACACTATACTGATATACACCTGAACATCAGCAGGAGAGGACTCTTTAAAGTAGAGACACTACATACTGATATACACCTGAACATCAGCAGGAGAGGACTCTTTAAAGTAGAGACACTACATACTGATATACACCTGAACATCAGCAGGAGAGGACTCTTTAAAGTAGACACACGGAGGTTGCCGTCTGCACCAAGTCTAGTTTGAATGAATATCAACAGCTGGATGATCTCCAGGCAGTCTTTGTTGTTTCTGCTGTTTTGATCCCATCGCTGTGTCCCGATGAGAGAAGTCATGAAACCATATTTATTTGCTCCTATTGTCATCTGGAATCCAGGAAACAAAGTCAACTTGTTTTTTGTGAACTCCCAGCCAATCACAGTCAAGCATCCACATTACCTTTGCTTCCAAACGTGCACAACACCGTGTAATGCTTTGGTAAATCCTATAATACTGAATGAATTTGCCGTTTCTTGGGGGTTTTTGCCCCTCAGAAACAAGCTGTTATGACTACGCATCACCTTTAGTTATTAATGGTCATCTTGTCAGTCAGTGGAAAGAGTTAGAGACGTTACACAGACACAGAGCAGATGCTGAGGCCAGGAACAACACCAGCACTATATTACTGATGCAAAGCAGTCGTGGTCGGGAAGCCATCTCTGAGAAAAGCTATAAAATATGAGGCGATTATTCTCCGAGGGCGTATCAGTACGATCGACCTCTTTCAAACGACCCTTCATCATGTGATCCACTGTTATCAAAATACAAATGAATGCAGATTTAGGATCTAAAGGCACAATTTCTAGCAGGAAATACTTTGAGTACATAACATATAGAGGTATTTTTCATCTTAGAGGGTTCTCATTGACCTGCTGTGTCCAATAAAATGCAGTTTGGCAGTTAATTACAGGTTTTATAACTATAACTTTGAATCATAAGCCTCAGAAAATATGGTTTCTTCACAATCTTTCCTGCAGATTTAGGGGAATCGTCACCAAATCGATTACAGACATTTTATGTGATGTCCAAAACTGTTTATCAGCTCCTTTTTACTCCTACAAATGTTGAGCAATTGTCACCAAATTGTATACAGAACATCTGTGGACAAAGCTCAGAAAATAAACTCTGACGGTTTTTGAAGTTCAATCCAGTTCTCCCAGCTGTCCCTCAGACTGTGCTTCAACGCTGAGCCAGGGTTATCAAAGTCACTTATGTCACTAAACATGTCATATCTCCAGAACGCTTGAAGCTATTGGGACCAGATTTGGTGGACAAGTGTAGATAAGATGTCTGAGTAACCATGACACAATTGGTGGAATTTGGACAATAGGTGACGCTATAGCAGCATCTTAAAGGGTTAGAATCTATATACAGTATGTTTGACTGTCCAGCGCTTATCTCAAGAACCGTTCATCCATCCAGCTCCACACTCAGCCGGCGGGTAAATGACTTTGGTAACTCTGAGTGAATCTTCACACCATCTTACAAACCCCTGGAAAGTCTGTGACGTGGGGATCCAGATAGCAGCTTCCAGTAGAAACAGGCAGCACGTGTTTCTCTCTGCTCCAGCCTCTCATCATATACTTTCCAGATGTATGAGGTCGGAGAAGAGTTCACAGCCGAGGTGAACCTGATGTTTCCTGAGCTTTAACCACAACTCCTGCCTCAGATTCACATTCTCTGTCCTTGCGTGCACTCTGCAGGGAACATGGCCATGAACAGAAAAATCCCAGGGTGACATCATAGGCTGTTGAAAAGTCAGAATAAGTTAACAGGAGCAGCGCTTTGGAGCCGAGGGAGTAATCAGAGCTGTCATAGGGCGACAGCAGGGATCAGAGAACAGCTTCACGTTGCTCAGGGTTAGAAAAGCATCCCTGGTCCCCGGCTTGAGCTTCAATCTCAGGATCCATGTATTGTGATCCTCTCCAGAATGGAAGTAGTCATCACATACAGAGCATCACTAAGTTCCTGAACAGTGTCCTTCACATGCTGATATCCAAGAGAGGGAGTTACACAGCAACAATGGAGGAATAGAAAGCAGTATTCAATGTTTAGTTCAGATTAGCTCCACGTCAGAAATGATCATGCTTGTCATATGTCTCTCTCCATAGAGGCTGAATCATCATGTTAATCACATAGCTATCATATGCCTCAAACAGTCCTGATGCTCTTCTAGGTAATCATACATCCTGTCATGAACACAGCTACAGTTGGGATACTTTTGTTAGCATGTTACTCTGATATTGGAAGAGGACATTCAATATTTTCCCAACACTCAGAGACTAGAATCCCGGCCGAGTGTTGAGCAACCCGACCGCTCCATCCATCGTTTGTTTAATTAGGCAGCGTCTACGACAAAGCTCTCGTAGAAGAAGAGTTTTGCTGTGAGTCCGTCCGCAGATAGCTGTGCTTTGTTTGGCCCTCGCTCCGTACATCCTGCCTGATAGCCTTGGCTGAGTGTTGGTTGTGACGCTCAGCAGACTGCTAGTTCCACTCCAAGTAACATGGAGGAAACTTGATTAAAATCATATCGCTATAAATCTAGAATGGATGACTTAGTCAGCGAGTAGATAACACACTTCCTGTTGAGGTTCAACCTCCACCATCTCTCTTAAAGTGCTACTAAAACTGTTTTTATGATCTCTTAACTTTGATTTGTTGGATATATTTTGGAAGGGTTTTGAATAGACGTAACATTCTTTCTTCTTAAATGGTTTTATTATCATTATTCACAGCTGCGGTGCCTGTAAAGATAAATGGATAAACTCCTTCCAGATGTTTGTTCTACCTGCACCATCACTGTCTAATCTAACTCGATCTTACTGCTAACATTACATTACCTTCAGTGCTTTCAAAAGTCATGATAAACAATTGCTCTTCTACTAATTCAGTTTACTCATGTTTATATACTACTACTACTGTATTTCCTAACCACTTTTCCTTAACCCCTGGAGAAAATGAGAGATGATGAGGATTTGAAGGGTTGGAATTGAAATAAAAGTGTCTGCTCACACTAACCCTCCGGTCCACACGTATTAATCCACATGCTTCCCAATGAAGGTCAAGTATTTTAATGAAATGGTTTTATAAATACATGCATAACGTGTTTACACATCTATCACTGGTTGTATCGCCTTTCAAACGAGTTCAAATTTGAGAAACCCTGTGATATTACTGTTTATTTCACTGTAGTATTTTTCCTTTTGATTAAGTGTTGAACGTTCGAAACAGAGCACTTCTAAATGTAAAACGTTTCATAAATAACGTAACTTGTTTACGTGAGCGGCCGAAAGTTGCGTCACGTTGTCGGCCGCATGGTATTGTGGGTCTGCATTTTCTCCTTTCCTTTCCTTAAGGATGATCCAGTCTATCCTCAACTATAAGGATAAAATAAAGGAAGCACCTTTTTTTATCATCTATTTTAGAGAATCAAACAGCTCTTATCATCTCTGCTGCTCAGAGACTTCCGGGTCATTTCACTCCGTTGGGAACCTTCAAAAGAAAAATTGACAATTCGACCGCACTTATAAAAAACGTTTTTATCTCAATAGCTGCTAGTGTAGCTAGCTAGAGCATCAATAGAACTATTGAGTATGTAAGTCGCTTTGGATAAAAGCATCTAACAAGTGACATGTAATGTAATGTAAAGAGGGGATGTGATGAGGTCTTTGGGTTGGCTCTCCTGGCACTGGATGTGATGAAAGGAGGTGGATGGGAAGGAGGTGTGATGAGGTCTTTGGGTTGGCTCTCCTGGTACTGGATGTGATGAAAGGAGGTGGATGGGGAGGAGGTTTGATGAGGTATTTGGGTTAGCTCTCCTGGTACTGGATGTGATGAAAGGAGGTGGATGGGGAGGAGGTGTGATGAGGTCTTTGGGTTAGCTCTCCTGGCACTGGATGTGATGAAAGGAGGTGGATGGGGAGGAGGTGTGATGAGGTCTTTGGATTAGCTCTCCTGGCACTGGATATGATGAAAGGAGGTGGATGGGGAGGAGGTGTGATGAGGTCTTTGGGTTAGCTCTCCTGGCACTGGATGTGATGAAAGGAGGTGGATTGGGAGGAGGTGGATGGGGAGGAGGTGTGATGAGGTTTTGGATTAGCTCTCCTGGCCCTGGACGTGATGAAAGGAGGTGGATGGGGAGGAGGTGTGATGAGGTCTTTGGGTCAGCTCTCCTGGCACTGGATGTGATGAAAGGAGGTGGATGGGGAGGAGGTGGATGGGGAGGAGGTGTGATGAGGTCTTTGGATTAGCTCTCCTGGTACTGGATGTGATGAAAGGAGGTGGATGGGGAGGAGGTGTGATGAGGTCTTTGGGTCAGCTCTCCTGGCACTGGATGTGATGAAAGGAGGTGGATGGGGAGGAGGTGGATGGGGAGGAGGTGTGATGAGGTCTTTGGATTAGCTCTCCTTGGCACTGGATGTGACGAAAGGAGGTGGATGGGGAGGAGGTTTGATGAGGTATTTGGGTTAGCTCTCCTGGTACTGGATGTGATGAAAGGAGGTGGATGGGGAGGAGGTTTGATGAGGTATTTGGGTTAGCTCTCCTGGTACTGGATGTGATGAAAGGAGGTGGATGGGGAGGAGGTGTGATGAGGTCTTTGGGTTAGCTCTCCTGGCACTGGATGTGATGAAAGGAGGTGGATGGGGAGGAGGTGTGATGAGGTCTTTGGGTTAGCTCTCCTGGCACTGGATGTGATGAAAGGTGGATGGGGAGGAGGTGTGATGAGGTCTTTGGTTGGCTCTCCTGGTACTGGATGTGATGAAAGGAGGTGGATGGGGGAGGTGTTGATGAGGTATTTGGGTTAGCTCTCCTGGTACTGGATGTGATGAAAGGAGGTGGATGGGGAGGAGGTGTGATGAGGTCTTTGGGTTAGCTCTCCTGGCACTGGATGTGATGAAAGGAGGTGGATGGGGAGGAGGTGTGATGAGGTCTTTGGATTAGCTCTCCTGGCACTGGATATGATGAAAGGAGGTGGATGGGGAGGAGGTGTGATGAGGTCTTTGGGTTAGCTCTCCTGGCACTGGATGTGATGAAAGGAGGTGGATTGGGAGGAGGTGGATGGGGAGGAGGTGTGATGAGGTTTTTGGATTAGCTCTCCTGGCCCTGGACGTGATGAAAGGAGGTGGATGGGGAGGAGGTGTGATGAGGTCTTTGGGTCAGCTCTCCTGGCACTGGATGTGATGAAAGGAGGTGGATGGGGAGGAGGTGGATGGGGAGGAGGTGTGATGAGGTCTTTGGATTAGCTCTCCTGGTACTGGATGTGATGAAAGGAGGTGGATGGGGAGGAGGTGTGATGAGGTCTTTGGGTCAGCTCTCCTGGCACTGGATGTGATGAAAGGAGGTGGATGGGGAGGAGGTGGATGGGGAGGAGGTGTGATGAGGTCTTTGGATTAGCTCTCCTTGGCACTGGATGTGATGAAAGGAGGTGGATGGGGAGGAGGTGGTCGGCAGCATGAACACCTGAAATCACAGCTGACTGCAGGAGAGCGGAGAACCATTTTAAAGTTTGGCTGCAGCACATTGATTGGCTGCTGGAGATTGAGGTGAAATGTAATAGGTTAAAAGGAAAGCAGCTGCGGAGTGAATGTATGCCGGTCTTCCTGAAAGAACTTGCGCTGAGCTTCATAAAACAGAAAACTTTGGAGCTTTTCCGGCTTATTTTGAAACAGCATTTCCTGATTCTGGATAGGTCAAAATAAGTTTTCTCCCAGATAATTAAAAGATCTGATTTATCTAAATATCCCTTCTTATTTCAAGAAATCTAACCAAGCTAATTTTCACTTCTTCTATTGGCCGATTTTTGTACTTATTTCAAGTGAAAACAGCTTGTTTTCAATATTGTTCAACTTGTTTTTGGAGCAGCATTTTTCAGGTCACTGTGCAGAGGGAGCTGTATTTTTTAAATGTGGCTTTCTTTTCTGCTTCTTCCCAGTAAGCTGCCCTCCCCTGAGGTTATTATGAAACTCTCGCCCAATGATGCAAAAAAAAAAAACTGCTTTCTGAGTGCTTTGACTGTTTGGAGACAGATCTGTTTGGCTTCTTAATGTTTTCGTTGGCGGCCCCATCAGAACAGTGTGGCGCTCCATAAAGCACCAGCCGCTTCCCATCCTGTTCTCTGAAGTTCCACCAACACATATCTCCGGATAAACCCATGACGTTAGCCCAGAGCCTTCAAGATCCAGGAAGCAGTGCAGCATAATGATACCCAAACACACCACTTTCTGTAGTTCACTTTCTACACAGCCGAGCACGCATTCTGACGATTGAGCCCTGGATCAGGAGGAAGATGAAATCACAATATGTGTTTCTGAGTGAGGCTGCTGTTGTGGAGCTTCCTAGGGATCCAGCGAGGCTTCACTCGGCCTCGGGAGGGGGCAACGCCAAACCAAGCAACTTCAGCTGGAAGAGAAAAAAAAGTAAAAGAACATCAGACCAACCAGACTGAGAAGAGAGACAGTTATCCTTAAAGTCAGAGATTGACACGGCACTGATACCAATAAGGGAAAAGATATCTGATGGTCAGCAACATGTCTTTGCATCCATTGCCCCAGTTCTTCCCACAGAGATTATATTGGGCGAGTGTCACTGGGAAGCAGTTGTTCTTCATCGAGCTCAGGTATTCATTGAAACTGCTCAAAAGGTTTGTGACACTGCATTGGGAATGGATCAATCTTACATTGTGATGCTGTCTCTGTCTCAGAGTTAGTCTGTCTCATAACTGTCAGTGTTTGTCAGTATATCTTAAATGACTAGGTTAGCTGCGTTAGCTAGCTAGCTTACAGCAGATCTGCAGTAACATCAGAAGGAGTCATGTGATCACATTGTTAAAATAAGACCATAAAACATTTCAGGTAAGTTTCCAACAACAGAGACAATTGTTCAGCTTTATAATCCTGAACGTCACCAAGCGTCCCAGCTGTGTGCGTCACTCTTTAGTGTCCCCTGGTCTTCCAGCTGTGTGCGTCACTCTTTAGTGTCCCCTGGTCTCCCAGCTGTGTGCGTCACTTTAGTGTCCCCTGGTCTCCCAGCTGTGTGCGTCACTTTTAGTGTCCCCTGGTCTCCAGCTGTGTGCGTCACTCTTTAGTGTCCCCTGGTCTCCCAGCTGTGTGCGTCACTCTTTAGTGTCCCCTGGTCTCCCAGCTGTGTGCGTCACTCTTTAGTGTCCCCTGGTCTCCCAGCTGTGTGTGTCACTCTTTAGTGTCCCCTAGTCTCCCAGCTGTGTGCGTCACTCTTTAGTGTCCCCTGGTCTCCGTTGTGTTTGAGCTTCTTCAGCGTTTGGTTTCTGCAGCTTTTAGTAAACGCTGCTCATGTCTCTTCAAGTTGCTGAATGTTCTCTAAACGCTGCATGTTTTGTTGCTGAAGATGTTTCTTCATGTGGAACATTTTGGGTTTTAATATCTGCATCCTTTCTGCATCTATTTCTCCTGATGGAAGAGTTTTGTTGTAGTGTGTTTGCACCTGTCGGCCTCCGTACTTATTGACCCAAAGTACCTACAGCAGAACCTGAGAACCTTTTCTAAGCATTTTTCCATGAAAAGGATCCCTCATCAAATCAAAAACCCCAGGACTGAGAGCTTAGTGTGGTCACATATATGTTCAAGATACATTTCCATTACCTTTTTAGATGTTTTCATAAATAACACATCCTGTAGACGGCTGGCTCCAGGCCATCACCAACGTTCTGCATTGGATGTTTGGTTTGAAGCGGGTGGTGCCAGATATTATTGCATCAACATATCTACCTGTGAACATATATGATGAATACAGAATAATCATTTGTCTTGGACGTTTCGTCCCTCACTCACATTCCTCTCCCTGCTTTGCTCTCTGGGAAAGGTTGAACCTGTGCATGAACCGTGTCGTGTTTTCTTGCTGGGAATTATAAATTCCTCTCCTATATGTTAATGTACAAAATGTGTATAAGAACATACCACCTTAATTCAATCTGTAATAGGGTCTCCACCTCACATTGAGATCAGATAATAATCCACTTCTTCTTCTCTGTCCTCCCCCCCCCCCCCAGATAAATGTTTCTCCAACCAGACCAGCCCCAAGTGCGTCTCCTCCTCCTCTTCTTCCTCAGAGGCGGAGCCCAACTCCTCTTCCTCCTCGTCCTCCATCCTCCCCGTCAGCCAGATGATTGACAAAGTGAAAGGTTACTGCTCCACACGCTCCGACAACTTCTACAAGAACATCATCATGTCCGACAGCTTCGCCCACAGCACCCGCTTCTAGAGCGCCGACCCAGGGCAGACCCTTCCTCCCTGGAACGTTCTAGAAAAGCTTGTGACACCATCCTCCCATCAGCTTCGGTTAAAGGTTCCATCATGAAGTTCCACACTGGAACCTGCCGCGCACTCTTCTGGAACCGCCCACCAGGTTATTTAAGGGTTTCACGACGTTTCGCAAGACTTTGGAACCTTTCCGTGTTCCGGAACTTCTTCTTCCCAACATTCGAGAACCCTCAACAACGGTTTGAGATTCCTCTGTGTTCCGGAACCTCCTCCCAACATTCTAGAACTCTTTTCCAGGACGCTTCAAAGACTTCTGATGGTGCGTTCACACGGGACTTGAAGCAAACATTTATTCCGTGTATCGGTTGTTGCTGATTTATTTATGCTTATATGACGTAGTTTTGAGTGTCGGTAGTGCTAATGTTAGTGTAGCTTAGCCGTAATAGATCTTACTCCCTCCAGAGATCCCGCCTCCTCTCTGCCGCGTGATCGGTTAAACACAAACGACGAGGCAGTCAAACTCTCGTGTTGTGAAGCGAAACTTTGCTTTGCGACGGTGTGGAAGCAACTTAAGAGCCGTTACAGAAGCTCCTCCAATGTTTTAGTACCCTTCTGACTTTGTGTTCTGGAACATTTCAGTTTTTCTGCCCACTCTGTGTCTCTTTCTCTAAAATATCTACATAATTCCCAACCTCCCCGCTTTCTCCTGGACCTTTGAATCAGAAAAGTAGCAAAAACTCACCATGTTTTATTATCTTATCATAACATAAATGTGCCTTTCCATGGAAAAGGCTCAAAACCTGAACCTGCTAAACTCCCCGAGCCCAAGTAAAGATAATCACGGATAATCACATGATGCTTTGAAACCCCAGAGGCTCCTGGGTAATCAGAGGACGCTGATGTGATTCTACTGTATCATCGACCTGGCTGCCAGACTGTACCCGAGGAAGAGGAAGAGAGGGGAGGAAGGTAGATAAGAATCGTTCTGTTTTTAATACTGTGATGTTTGTTTGAGCTATCCGTGTGCATGTGTGTGGATAGCCATATCCCGTGTAAATATTGATGATTTATCTATTCCATGTGCCTTATTCTATAGTGTTACGATGGTTGCTTTTGTTCATGCCTTCACGGGGTCCTGGAGGGGTCTCCGCCACTGTACATACAAACCAATCCCCCCCCCCTGCTCACCTTGGTGGGAAACATATGGTGACAAAAAGGGACGAGATTATAGGATGTACCAGAACCGTTTATGATTACTGTAGAGTAGGTCCTCTTCTGAAAGCTACACACCAATTAAACGATTCTTCTGAACATATTTACAAACTGTTTTTATGTATATTATCTTTCAAAAACACCTGAGCACATTTTGAATTAGTGTTGGAGTTATTGAGACGAATGTAGTTCACGTTATTGTTTTATTGTCTCAACGTTTAGCGAACGGAAGTATCTCTCTCCAAAAGTCTCCGAATGGCAGATTGGACTCATGAGTTGATGGTCGGTGGTTTTAGAAAAGATAATACAAAAACACGATAATGCCAGTTGGTCGGTGAAGCTCGGGGCGTGACAGCCAAAGTTTAGAAATCAAACTCTCATTTATGGTCGCAGCATGGAGAGAAACGCAGCGAGAAGTCCTGAGGTTGGTAACAGCTCTGCGTTCATGGAAAGACTCTCCGTCAGTTCTTAGAAATCAAAGAATAATGCTCATAGTTTGGGATAAATTCAGCGGGGAGAACCACCACCCGAACACAATGGAGGCGGATGGGAGTGATCTTCTGGTGTTTAAATACTCTTCAACAACAATGTCTTATTTCTTCTTTGTGTGTTTTGCCCCTTCAATGAAACGTGGTGTATATAAAGTGTCTTTAGTCCGCTTGACTAAGGGCTCTTTGGTTTCATCATTTATCAAAAATCTTCCACATTTACTCGTCAAATATATTATCAAAGATTAAAGTCTACATATCAGTTTGGAGTACGTTCCCATTATTCCTTCATTTTGTAAAAATATTGCTGCAGTTTTTGCATTTGGTCTGAATCATGCAAAGCCAGACAAGTCAACAAGCAAAGAAGAGTAATGCTTGACTTGAATCATTTTCCATAAATGTTTGAACTTGTGAGGATAATGTGCCTCTTCTGGCGCATGTAGAGCACAGTCATCAGCGAAGACACAGTCACCTGACAGAAAGTCCTGGAGACCCTACTCAGGTCTTCTGCTGGCCTCAAAGTGGGCCATTTTGCACCCATTGGCCAAAAGAATAATATACATATTGAATTACGCCTAATTTATGGTTTGTAAATCCTGTTCCCTACACTGTGACTGTTCCTGCAGTGCCTTTGTTGCTGTATAAGATGAGATAAGACAAAAAGTACTTGATTGATCGTATTTTAGGAAATGTTTGCGTTGCAGCAGCATAAAAAGACAAGGCACTGCACATTAGAGAAATTAAAAGACTAGAAATAAACAATCCAAAATGTAAACATCTCAAATATAAATAAAATGGCATTAAAAAAGTTGAAGCTATACATGTGGAAATACCAATGTACAGTAACAAAATATAAAGCAGGATATTATATATAAATAAGTGTGTGAGGAATGGAATATTACATAAATGTAACGTGTGATAGTTTAAGCAGAGAGTTGTCTTCCAGCCAGAAGAGACTGAGACTGGACTCACTTCAATGGATTCACTTTATTGCGTTGTAAGGTCATGGTTTGTAAAAATGAGATTTAATCTCTGCCTCACGGAAAACTTTTGATTCAGCCTCAACTTGGCAAATGAGATGAATTCCACAAGTAGGAAAAAACAACTTTTATAGTTATAATAATCCAAAGGCATTATCTGGAATTTATCGTACTATTAAATAAAGGGCGGCAAACTAATCATAAGGACAATAAACCTTAAACGACCTTTAACATGGAGGGACAAAAGCGGACTGCACCGCTCAGAAAATGTACATTTCTGTGCAGTTATTCTGATAAATGATCAAACTAAAGCTGCAACATGTTTACCATCCGTCTGATCATTGAGGAGCTCCCATTCGTCCTCCTCTCATCCTGCTGTGACCATGAAGAGAATACATATGAATGATTTCTATCCATTTAGATCCTTTTTTACATGTCCAAAATGTTTGTGAAACAATCCAGAAGTGAAGTTGAGACAGATACTCGTCACTGATGAAATGCAGCGTGGTTTTAAGATGTATTTCAGAAAGGGAAAGACAATGCATTCATTGTTTGTACAATAAAATATATATATATAAATGTGTCCTCTGTTTGTTGTCAGACGCCCACAGTGTCTTCTTCATGTTCTCTGCGTGCAATACTTTTATTTGTATTATTAATTCTTTAGAAACTATCGTACAGTTCTTAGAAATTGTTGAAGAGTTCTTAGAAATGATTCGTACAGTTCTTAGCAATTGTTGATTGTAAAGTTCTTAAAGGTTATTTTACAGTTTTAAGAAATGATCGTACAGTTCTTAGAAACTGTCGTACAGTTCTTTGAAATGATTGAACAGTTCTTAGACATTTTCGTACAGTTCTTAGAAACTATCGTACAGTTCTTTGAAATGATTGAACAGTTCTTAGAAACTATATACATGTGTCCTCTGTTTGTTGTCAGACGCCCACAGTGTCTTCTTCCCGTTCTCTGCGTGCAATACTTTTTATTTCTTTACGGATTATTAGCCTCAGCTATTCAGTTTCCTCTGAGCGACTCAGAGTCCAGAGCACCTCTCTGTAGCCCACGCGCCGTCCTCCCTGCCAACACCTGGAGGAAGATGCATCACATGACCTCAGGAACGTTCATCTGGCACCAGTGGCGGACTGGCCATCGGGACGAATCCTGATGGGCCGGTACTGAAGTTGGGCGGTCGGACGATGTGGGCCGGTCGGATAAGTCACTGGCACCCCCCGTCGACAATTTATTAGCGGTATAACTTTACCAACATTTTTTTTCGGTAACTTGCGGTACCGAGGTGGGACGGCGGTACCGAAGTGGGCCGGTCGAGAGTCCCGGGCTGATTTTTAGTCCCAGCCGCCCCTGTCTGGCACTAAGAAACGTTTGAAGAGTGATTAGAAATATAGAAAATGTTGGTAAAGTTATTCGAAATGTATTTGTATTATTAATTCTTTAGAAATGATTGTACAGTTCTTAGAAACTATCGTACAGTTTTAAGAAATGATTGAACAGTTCTTAGAAATTGTTGATTGTAAAGTTTTTAAAATGTATTGTACAGTTTTAAGAAAGGATTGAACAGTTCTTAGACATTATGGGACAGTCTTTAGAACTGGGTACAGTTCGTAAAGTCCTTAGAAATTATTATACAGTTCGTAGAAATTATTGTTCAGTCGTTAGAAAATTATTTTAAATTCTTTAGAAATGATTAAAGTCCGAACAAATTATCGTACAGTCTTTAGAAATGGTTGATTTTAAAGTTCTTAAAAGTTATTGTACAGTTTTAAGAAATTATGGGACAGTCTTTAGAAATGGGTACAGTTCTTAAATTATTGTACAGTTCTATAAACTATCATACAGTCTTAAGAAATTCTAATAAACTAGTGTGATCTTCTGAGAAACTATTGAACAGTTATTAGAAGCAAACACCCAGAAACAGACCTGGGTTCAGCCAGGGACAGATAACATGAAGCCAAGTAACAATGCAATCCCCTCATTTAGAAGTACTTTAGTCAATTAGATCTACTTTCACACATATTGACTTCCTCTGTTAGTGTTGGCACGTGTTAAATGGGTCATTTTCAATCTTTACAGATGCTTTAAAGTGAGAACATCACAACAGGTTTAGGAAAAGATGTTCTCAAGTGAAGGGAAATTAGCAATTAGGGAAACTATTTCATCATGTTGACCCAGTTGAAGCTTATTTTTTACAGCTTGCAACCAGTAGAGGATACCGATCTCCACTGAATAATATCCAGCCTTGTTTTAAAGTTGGCGGTAAAGAAAAGCTGGTATTTCTCCATATTTTAAGGTTTTTGTACAATTCTTTGTGTGGTGATCTGACCGTGCTGTAGTTCCTTTATAACCCAACATTAGCCTCCTTTAGCTTAGCGGTGGTGACGTGAAGTCATGTGACCGTGCTGTAGTTCCTTTATAGCCCAACATTAGCCACCTTTAGCTTAGCGGTGGTGACGTGAAGTCATGTGACCGTGCTGTAGTTCCTTTATAGCCCAACATTAGCCACCTTTAGCTTAGCGGTGGTGACGTGAAGTCATGTGACCGTGCTGTAGTTCCTTTATAGCCCAACATTAGCCACCTTTAGCTTAGCGGTGGTGACGTGAAGTCATGTGACCGTGCTGTAGTTCCTTTATAGCCCAACATTAGCCTCCTTTAGCTTAGCGGTGGTGACGTGAAGTCATGTGACCGTGCTGTAGTTCCTTTATAGCCCAACATTAGCCACCTTTAGCTTAGCGGTGGTGACGTGAAGTCATGTGACCGTGCTGTAGTTCCTTTATAGCCCAACATTAGCCCCTTTAGCTTAGCGGTGGTGACGTGAAGTCATGTGACCGTGCTGTAGTTCCTTTATAGCCCAACATTAGCCCCTTTAGCTTAGCGGTGGTGACGTGAAGTCATGTGACCGTGCTGTAGTTCCTTTATAGCCCAACATTAGCCACCTCTTCTTAGCTTAGCGTGGTGACGTGAAGTCATGTGACCGTGCTGTAGTTCCTTTATAGCCCAACATTAGCCACCTTTAGCTTAGCGGTGGTGACGTGAAGTCATGTGACCGTGCTGTAGTTCCTTTATCGCCCAACATTAGCCACCTTTAGCTTAGCGGTGGTGACGTGAAGTCATGTGACCTTGCTGTAGTTCCTTTATAGCCCAACATTAGCCTCCTTTAGCTTAGCGGTGGTGACGTGAAGTCATGTGACCGTGCTGTAGTCCTTTATAGCTTAAACCATCATAAACGTTTGTTTGCCACTGAGATTATTTTCTGCAATAATCCAAAATCACATGGAGGAATCCCATTGGACCAGGAGATGATGCCTTCAGGGACCAACACAGGAATACAACATCCCTGCATCTCTCTTTGAAACCTATTTATTTCCATCAGTCATCCACCAAACTGTGTTTTGATTAAAAAAAAATGTATGTAATGGTCTTGGAGTTTTATTATGTCAACGGGTCGACCGGTGGAAGAATACCAGAATTCTCCTTTTTGTTATTAAACAGTTTAGTAAAGTCACAGCTCTTTCACTGTAGGACAATTCCTGTAAAAAAAAAACCTGAAATGACAGAACAGCGTGTTGTTTGCCAGCTTCATGATTTATGGTTTTCTTCAGTGTTCGGTTTGGCCTCGATTAAATGAAACGCCCTCATTTATCATCCAACACACAAATAACAATAAAACACACCAATTATCATGACTGCCTGATGCCTCACGTCTTCACACTTCATGCAGCTGTCGAGTATCACCCTGGATATATGTGTTCCAGACATTAATGTATGGAGGCAGTTATACACAGTAACCCGACAGAAAGTACTCAAGAACAAGTACTGCAGTAAAGTAGTGATACCACAGTGTAAAAGTACTATAGTACAAGTAAAAGTCCTGCATTCAAAACGTTACTCAAGTAAAAGTAGAAAGGACTTAATCGATTATGACTATATCCTTTGAACAATGGCACAAAGATGTATTAGTAATGTGTATAAATATACAAATAAAACATTAAATAGGAATGCAAACCACACAAGAACAACACAAATATACAATTAAATCAAAATGAGGGTGAAAACCACACAGGAATAACACACATATAAATACAAATAAGTGTAAAAACAACAAAAGAGATATACAAATATTTAAAAATAGATAAGGGTACAAACCTCAAAGAAATAACACAAAATAAATGTATGAAATAAAACATAGGATACACACACACACACACACACACACAACCTGCTGATTGAAAGACGACCGCACTCCCTCTCAGCCACAGTATTGAATAAATAAATGTAGAATTAAAATAAGGGTACAAACCGATCAAGAATAGCAAAAATGGTGTATTAACTGCACAAGATAACCCAAATAAATTTAAATATGTGTACGAACCACAGGAATATCTCAAATATATGCATAGATGAACGGGAGGGGAGGGTTACCTGAGTGTGTTTGGAGGGAACAGGTGTGTGTGTGTGTGTGTGTGTGTGTGTGTGCGTGTGCGTGTGCGTGTGTGTGTGTGTGTGTGTGTGCGTGTGCGTGTGCGTGTGCGTGTGTGTGTGTGTGTGTGTGTGTGTGTAGTGTCCACACATTGTGATTGTATGTCATGAGTTCTTCAAGAGATGTGAGGGAAACCTGGAAAGAGTTTGTAATGATTCATATAATCATAACGCCTCTAATGAGGCCAGCTGGACGTCATCTCTACATCTGCTCTCATGCTTTATGGACGGCCTGCATCCACTTTCTGATGCAAGTACAACAAACAAATTGGAAGCAAAAATTTCCTTGAAAATTGACGCTTGTAGTTATTTTAATAAGACCCTGATGGGCTGGCTTTACCTTCACAGCTTTATTCAATCCCCCTAACGGATCATCCAAACAAAAGGGAAAGAACTAACGAACAGAAATCCCTAATTTGATGCTCATAAAGCCCGCAGCATCTCATACAGAGTCCTTGCTCTGCATCACAACTTGTGTGTTAAAAGGAGGTCCAAATAACTAAGAATACCACCAGGCATCAGGATGGAAGAGATTTGTGAATCCATGTCATGATGATAATGTGATATGTTGGAAGCTTCAGCTACTGAAAGTGAAATATTCGTCTATAACTCCGTACGAAGGATTCTCTGATGTTCTGTAATGGTGTCGCAGAGGTAATAGAGAGAGAGACAGAAGTAGGAACATTTCCTCATAGACTTCTCTACAATCTGAGGTAATAAAGAGAGAGAGAAGCAGGATCATTTCCTCATAGACTTCTATACAATCTGAGGTAATAAAGAGAGAGAGAAGCAGGAACATTTCCTCATAGACTTCTATACAATCTGAGGTAATAAAGAGAGAGAGAAGTAGGAACATTTCCTCATAGACTTCAATACAATCTGAGGTAATAAAGAGAGAGAGAAGTAGGAACATTTCCTCATAGACTTCTCTACAATCTGAGGTAATAAAGAGAGAGAGAAGTAGGAACATTTCCTCATAGACTTCTCTACAATCTGAGGTAATAAAGAGAGAGAGAAGTAGATTTCCTCATAGACTTCTCTACAATCTGAGGTAATAAAGAGAGAGAAGTAGAACATTTCCTCATAGACTTCTCTACAATCTGAGGTAATAAAGAGAGAGAAGTAGGAACATTTCCTCATAGACTTCTATACAATCTGAGGTAATAAAGAGAGAGAGAAGTAGGAACATTTCCTCATAGACTTCTCTACAATCTGAGGTAATAAAGAGAGAGAGAAGTAGGAACATTTCCATAGACTTCTCTACAATCTCAGGTAATAAAGAGAGAGAGAAGTAGGAACATTTCCTCATAGACTTCTATACAATCTGAGGTAATAAAGAGAGAGAGAAGCAGGAACATTTCCGAATAGACTTCTATACAATCTGAGGTAATAAAGAGAGAGAGAAGCAGGAACATTTCCGAATAGACTTCTATACAATCTGAGGTAATACAGAGAGAGAGAAGTAGGAACATTTCCTCATAGACTTCTATACAATCTGAGGTAAGAGAGAGAGAAGTAGGAACATTTCCTCATAGACTTCTCTACAATCTGAGGTAATAAAGAGAGAGAGAAGTAGGAACATTTTCTCCTGGACTTTTCTACAATGTCACATGTTTTGGCTTCTCTCCCTGCTGGATAATGGAGACACTGCAGGTTTTAGGGCTTCTGTTTTCAGTTTGTTTTTGAATGTGGCTTTTACCACAGGGCCAGCTTTAGTAGATGGTAACCCCGGCTCTGCGGTCGGGGCTTCGCTCCCTGAGGGGGACTTGAGTGCTGGTTGTGGTTGTGGTTTTTCGGTGGGGGTTTGGCATCCAGAGGGCAGGAGGTGCAGCGTCTGCTCCCAGCCTCAGACTGTCAGATGTGGCCTTTCCTCCTGCACAAATCCTACCGGCTCGCCATTGAAATGCAGCAACAACAAAGCAAAGAGAACAGGCAGCAACACTTCCTGGACCGAAGCCACCTCACTGACATTCTGAGGGGTAATTATACGAGCCAGACGACCGCAGATCTGTTTTGAACATGGTGGCGCATGTTTCTGTGAATCTGTGTTTCCAATTATTCCAAATCAGAGATGAGACCTTCATACGGTTCAGGAGCAGAGGGAAAGTCTGCAGATGCTCTGCAGAAATCACCGTCGTCCATCATGCAGACGTTCATCAGGGAGGATTCACAGGATGTTATCCTCCTGATGCTCTCTGACCAGGAACATCTGCTAAAGGTTCTACCAGAGAGCCAATCACCTCTTTTTAATTTAGAAAAAGTAGAAATACTACGGCTCAGTTATAAGGAGCAGGTCATATAAACATCTCGTCTCTACTCCACAGATTTACTCTTTTTTTTTTACATTACATGTCATTTGTTAGACGCTTTTATCCAAAGCGACTTACATACATTCAGTACTGTGGACAATCCCCACAGGAGCAATTTGGGGTGAAGTGTCTTGTCCAGGGACACAATACAATACTCCATTTACAGGTTAAACTCGGCTCTATTTCCTTTTTAAAACCACCTATTATAAGTCTTTATTGAACAAGACCATGCTTACTAAATATTATTATATAAGAAATGTATGCCAGGTTTAGTTATTAGCTAACGTCCATCTTCCAGTAACACATATGATGCTTTTTGAACATGAACAAGAACATGTACATAGCAAAAAGGCGTGTCTTTGTTGGGGGGCTTCCTGGTTCCACTTCACAGTGACGGAGTAGCAAACTGATTGGCTGATGCAGAGCGAAGTGCTGGAGTGGTTTGACCATATCTTGGATGAGTGATGGACCAGATCCCTTCCCAGCTCAGTAGACCAGCACCAGTGTCTTGAAGTGTATTCTGGCAGCCAGTGGAGGAGAGGTGTAGTGAGGGAGAACTGGGGGGGGGGGGGTTGAAGACCAGCTTTCTGAATTAGGTGTAATAATAATAATACATGACACTTATATAGCACTTTTCTAGAAACTCAAAGACGCTTTGACAGAGAGTAACACAAAAACGAAGAAAATACGTAAAGAGACAAACAAAAACAGATGATGGGGGGGGGGTGGGGGGGGGTCAGAGGTTGAATGCAGTGTTGAACAGGTGCACTGGAAAAAATGCTGCTCCAAAAACAAGTTACACAACAATGAAAAGAAGCTGTTTTCACTGAAATAAGTACAAAAATCTGCCAATAGAACAAGTGAGAGTTAGCTTGGTAAGATTCCTTGAAATAAGCAGTGTTGTGCTAGTTACTGAAAACCAGTAACTAGTTACCATTACTAATTACTTCATTTCAAAAGTAACTCAGTTACTTTACTGATTACTTACACCAAAAAGTAATGCGTTACTGTGAACAGTAACTTTTTAGTTACTTAAAAAAAGGGCTCCCATTAATGCCCTTCAAATGTTTTCTTTAGCTCGCTTTCCATTTTTGTATATTCTTTCTCCAGGTAGTTGGAAAAAGTTTTCCGTCCCATATGCCGTGTGCCGCCCGGACATGGTATCATGCTTACTAGCTCCCTGAAAGCGGGTGATTCCACTGTAGAAATAGCCTGCATGTGTTCTACAACATACCGTGCAATGGCTTTATCAACTTTTCCCTGGCTAGCAGTCCCTCGGTTAAAATCCAGCCGCTGTTGCTTAGGTGGAGGTGGAGTGGCGTTGGATGAGTCTGGGTCTGTGGTCTTAGCTACTAGCTTCGTCCCAGCATGTTGTTTCTGCAGATGTTTCAACAGATTTGAATTGCTGTTTTGGGCAGTCGATAGGATCTTTGACCCGCCAAGACACAACTTACATTTAACTAAAACGTTCTTTTCTTTGTGCTCGACAAAAGTGAAATAGTGAGAATATCTCCAGGCGGAGAAACTCGACTTGAGCTCCGCCGCCGCAATGATAGTCTTGTTAGTAAACACAAACACGCCCACAGCGCGTCTCCGCATGTGACACAGGAAGTATCTAAGTACATTTACTCAAGTACTGTACTTAAGTACAGTTCTCATCTCTGTTCGCCTCGCTGTTGGCGCCGCTCACCAACGTCTGGGAGCCGAGACTATATCAAAAAATAACGGAGTAACGCACCATGTAGTAACGGTAACTGAGTTACTGAATTTAAAAAATAATGCGTGAGAGTACTAGTTACTGCCAAAAATAACGGCGTTACAGTAACGCGTTAGTCCCAACACTGGAAATAAGAAGGGATATTTAGATAAATCACATCTTATAATTAGCAGCAGAACTCATTTTGAACTATATCTTACCAGAATCAGGAAATGTTGTGTTACAAAATAAGCCGCAAATGCTTAAAGGTTTTCTGTTTTCTGATGTTAGTTGGTGATTTTCTAATAAATATGTAAAGAAATATGTGGTTTCTTTCCAACTTGAATTGACTGAATTTATTTGAAAAGTGGGCTTACTAACACATGAATACTACTGTGTGATATATGTTTACATTTATATTTAAGAAGTACAATACAAGACAGGCAGAAGTTTCTTTTGAGGGACATACTCCATTATACTTTTTGAATTAGCTGAGGGCCGATTCAAAATGGTCCGTGAGCCGCATTTGGCCCCCGGGCCGTAGTTTGGACACCCCTGGTGTAGGGTTTAGTGATCCAATAAGGATTTAGGTTATCATTTGGTGGACTCTGATGGTTGTGGTCTCAGTCTATTGTTCACATGAACCCCCAGGTGCCTGTACTCCATGTTCACTCCTCTGTACGTTAGTGTTAATGTTGATCCGGCCTTTGACTGCAGCTCGGTAAATATTCAGGTGGATTTACAGAATTAGGCGGATTTCAATCTGGACCTTTAGTTCTCTCAGCCTTTTTACCTGCTCATCAATTCCACCTCCCTTCATCTTTTTATTACCAAGATGGAGAGATTTGATGTTCTGAATACAAACCCTGCAGTCAAACCTCAGAGTCTCACTGAATCAGTTCCCAACGTTCCTGCTCTCTTTCAGGATGCTCTGCGTTTCATCCTTCATATTCGACTTGGGCTGTTCAATTCAAAACTCAATTCAGATTCAAAGGTTCTATCATCCTATGCTCATAAGCTAAGAAGTCTGTATACATGTCCATAGAATATGATATGTACAAGAACAGAATATGATATGTACAAGAACAGAATATGATATATACAAGAACAGAATATGATATATAGCCTACAAGAACAGAATATGATATGTACAAGAACAGAATATGATATATACAAGAACAGAATATGATATGTACAAGAACAGAATATGAAATTAAATAATGTACATTAAGACTAAATTAAATACGGTTTATTGCGGTGATAACTATTTATATAAATAAGTAGATT
Source organism: Dissostichus eleginoides (assembly GCA_031216635.1). Classification (NCBI taxonomy): domain Eukaryota; kingdom Metazoa; phylum Chordata; class Actinopteri; order Perciformes; family Nototheniidae; genus Dissostichus; species Dissostichus eleginoides. The sequence goes on along the minus strand of CM062281.1, from coordinate 29,533,918 downwards.
GCAAGATGACGAACAGATGAATGTTATCTTCACAGAGTTCAGGTGTTTAATAATCCCCCACATGTATTTCTCTGTCCTTTAAAATCATCTCCATGTCGGTGATAACTATTTATATATCTGTAGGCTTCACTTCAAACACAATGCATGCAGATTGTTCAATTCCTAATCTATGGTGAACAGCACGTCCAACATGACATGGTGCGTCTTATATCCATCCCATTGGACCAGGAGATGCTGCCTTCAGGGTCCAACACAGAACCAGGGAGATGCTGCCTTCAGGGTCCAACACAGAACCAGGAGATGCTGCCTTCAGGGTCCAACACAGAACCAGGAGATGCTGCCTTCAGGGTCCAACACAGAACCAGGAGATGCTGCCTTCAGGGTCCAACACAGAACCAGGAGATGCTGCCTTCAGGTCCAACACAGAACCAGGAGATGCTGCCTTCAGGGTCTAACACAGACCCAGGGAGATGCTGCCTTCAGGGTCCAACACAGAACCAGGGAGATGCTGCCTTCAGGGTCCAACACAGAACCAGGAGATGCTTCCTTCAGGGTCCAACACAGAACCAGGAGATGCTGCCTTCAGGGTCTAACACAGAACCAGGAGATGCTGCCTTCAGGGTCTAACACAGAATACCACATCCCTGCAGTTAGTGTGCCCTGGTCTCCCAGCTGTGTGCGTCACTCTTTAGTGTCCCCTGGTCTCCCAGCTGTGTGCGTCACTCTTTAGTGTCCCCTGGTCTCCTGCTGTGTGTGTCACTCTTTAGTGTCCCCTGGTCTCCCAGCTGTGTGCGTCACTCTTTAGTGTCCCCTGGTCTCCCAGCTTTGTGCGTCACTCTTTAGTGTCCCCTGGTCTCCCAGCTGTGTGCGTCACTCTTTAGTGTCCCCTGGTCTCCCAGCTGTGTGTGTCACTCTTTAGTGTCCCCTGGTCTCCCAGCTGTGTGCATCACTCTTTAGTGTCCCCTGGTCTCCGTTGTGTTTGAGCTTCTTCAGCGTTTGGTTTCTGCAGCTTTTAGTAAACGCTGCGCATGTCTCCTCAAGTTGCTGAATGTTCTCTAAACGCTGCATGTCTCCTCAAGCTGCTGGAGATGTTTCTTCTGTATCGGTTGTAATCTCTGTGGTGTGTTCAAATGGACTTTCTGGCCTCTATAGTTCTCTCCTTTATGAAGCTGTCAGTGGCCTGCTGAGTTGTTAATGGCGTGAAGTGTGTTGTCAATAAAGACCCAGCAGGGGGGGGGGGGGGGGTCTGTCACGGGTCAGGGTACATTCCTGTATATAAGTAACCTGCAGCAGGAATTCTGATTGTCCCGGAGACGGTGGCAGTAAATGAGTTGTTTTTCAATCTCGAGGTTTGACTGAGAGATTATGATGATTTTGAGTCGGCCCTCACTCACTCAGTTTATTGTTCAGATGAACCCCAGGCAGGCATGTGCACACATAGACATCAAAGTGGGCTTGAGCCCCTTCCCTTTTTCTTCCTCCAGAGAAACTGCCCTTTTTTCCCCTTTTAAAAAAAATAAATAAATGAATATATATCTACAGCTGTTTGCACATTTTCCCTTTCCAAAAATATATTGATTGAATACAAAATAAAAATATCAGGTCGGGAGATTAGACCGTGAAGTTCCGATGCTCTCTCTACCCTCCCTCCCTCCCTCCCTCCCTCCCTCCCAGACACTAAAGGTGAATACAATAAAATGTGTATCTAATAACGTCATCACAATCGCCACATTGATATGCAAATGAGGCGTTCACTAGGCCTAATTAAAATGCGCTAATTTGCACGCAGTCACCGAGGCATCGCAGGTGAAACGGATAACACTAAAAACACATCACCTCACAACTTCCCCAGATAGTAACTTACGTCAAGTCAGTATTTTCCCCTGAAATGTTATGTTTAAATGCAGATTAGCTTTAAATCTATAGATGAATTCAGACATGCAGTAAAACGAACACCATATGTGTTTCTTGGAAGTTTTCTTTCCATTAGAGTGAAAGAAAACATGGAAGCAAAATAGACCAAAATAACAAGTCCATGAAAAAGGATCTTTTTGCCTGAAATGTCCTCAAACAGTAACTTCATCATGTTGATGGTGGCTGCTCCTTTAATAACCACTAATTGTACTAGTCTGTTGTCTGCTCTTGTGCGTAGTGAATACTAAAGAAGACCATTGTCTCTGTGTTAGCTGATTATTTTGTAGAATTCTGTTGAGTATTAAACAATTGCGTGAGTGTGAGGGTATTAAAATAAACTGGTCAGTGAGTCAGAGAAGTGCAACGATATTTCACTTTTTGTTTTAAAACGTTTTTGTATAAATGATTATGGGAAGTGCCCTTTTTCTCACTTGAGCTCCCGCCCCTCAAAATGTCTGTGCACGTCCCTGCCTGCACTCCATGTTCACTCCTCTGTACGATAGTGAGGTGGAGTTTCAATGTTTCCTGCAGCAGCATGTTGGATAGAGGAGCTGAAGAAAGACACGAAAGCAGACGGGAACAGACGGTGTGTTTTTGCCCCCCCCCCCCCCCCCCCCCCCCCCCCCCCCCCCCCCCCCCCCCCCCCCCCCCCCCTCTCAGAGGAATGTTGATCCGGCCTTTGACTGCTGCTCAGTAAATATTCAGGTGGATTTACAGAATTAGGCGGATTTCAATCTGGACCTTTAGTTCTCTCAGCCTTTTACCTGCTCATCAATTCCACCTCCCTTCATCTTTTTATTACCAAGATGGAGAGATTTGATGTTCTGAATACAAACCCTGCAGTCAAACCTCAGAGTCTCACTGAATCAGTTCCCAACGTTCCTGCTCTCTTTCAGGATGCTCTGCGTTTCATCCTTCATATTCCACTTGGGCTGTTCAATTCAAAACTCAATTCAGATTCAAAGGTTCTACACTGTAAAAATTCATGTCAGTTCAACTTGCAAATGAAAGTTCACCTGCTGCCTTGAAAAAGCAAATCAGGTCGACTTGAAGACAATCTTTGTTTCAACTCATTAATGCAAGTAAATATCGTTGATATGACTTAAAGGTTCTAGTTGTGTTAACATTGTTTTTTTAAGTTGTCTAAGTTGATTTAACATTACACTCAGAGTTGAAACAAATACCAATCTTACATTATCAGTGCAGTAAATAAAACCATATTTACCTCCTAGTCAAATAGACTCACATTTCAGTATTATTATAAATCACACTTTCAAGTTCTGCATTTATACAACTCATAATTTCAAGTTAAGAGGATTGTAATAATCCATTTATTTCAACTTAGATCTATTAGTTATATTGACTTCTAATTGCAAGTTTACATAAATTAATAATAATTCTTGCAGCGCATTTTTTCAGATATTTAAAATGTATTTCCAAAAATATGTATGTACTCAACTTGATCGAGGCATTTGACCTCAGCCATGCCTTCACAACAAGACCATCCATCACCGTGCAGCTGTGTGCCTCACTCTTTAGTGTCCCCTGGTCTCCCAGCTGTGTGCCTCACTCTTTAGTGTCCCCTGGTCTCCCAGCTGTGTGCGTCACTCTTTAGTGTCCCCTGGTATCTGTTGTGTTTGGATTTCCCCTTTTAATTTATTTAACTGTTGTCTACTTTTTAATTTCTCTCTTCTCACTTTAATTTTAAATCATGAAAATGCTCCTTTTCCCTTTCCCTCGCTTCTTCTCTCTCTCTACCTTTATTACCTCTTCCCATTCCCCTCCCTTTCTCCCTCCTCTCCCCCATTATCTCACCTCCTCCTCTGTAATTTCCTGTTTCTCGGGGCTATGGGAGCGACAGGCTGTTGTTTTCAGTTTCATCCTCCTCTCTAATTATCTCGCCTGAAGACCTGATGAGAAGTTGGCTAAATGAGACACACACACACACACACACACACACACACACACACCGTTTAATTACTTATTTGCACCCACTAAAGAAAATGTAATATGGTTGTCTACAGAAAAGAGTAACTCAATGAAAATGTGACAGGTTATATTTGTACTTCTCTTTTGGCTGTTTCCTGTCAACATTTTTTAATTACAATGCAAGTATCTCTCAAAGTAATGCCCTGAATATGAATACTAAAGTAAAAATCCAAAGTTTCGCAGTGTGTTTCTCAACACAAATGACCAGAAAAGTCAGGATATGGTTAGCCTAGCTTAGCATAAAGACTGGAGTTAGATGGGAGCAGCTAGCTTGGCTCTGTCATTAAAGCTTCCTGGTTCTCAGGTGTGTTGTTAGTTTATATTCGTCAACAGGCAGTAAATCGTCTGTTTGTGACATTAAGATTATTTTAATTGCAGTAAAACCATTTCAAGGTGTCTCCGTTGCTTAATCCTGACCGTGAAATAAAGCAGTTTATTGGAACCAATCTTTTCAAAGTGGCTGTGTGTAGATATTTCGGAAGCTTGATTTTATAAAAACAACATTAGTTTTCGCAAAGGTTTGGCTTGTATCTGTCTGGAAATAGGGTCGGCTTTACGGCCCGTCCACACGGCGGCGTGCGTTGAAGCTTCAACGCTTCTGCTCATTCACTTTGAATGGGGTGACGTCACGCTTTGCCGAACTGCATTGTGGGAGCGTCGCTTCGCTTTGCTCGCGTTGCTCGCTTCAAAAGTTGAGCAATGTTCAACTTTTGAAGCTTCGACGGAAGCGTCAGCCAATCGAATCATATGCCAGTACAAGCTCTAGCCAATCAAACCGCATGCTTGTGTGTCCGGGGCGGGAGATTAATGTGATTGGTTGTTGGTCGAGTTTCAGACACGCCCGCCGGCAAGCTTCAACGCACGCCGCCGTGTGGACGCTGCGTTAGTCCTCTATCTGCTTCTTCCTTTTTATAAACTTTGAAAAGAGTGTGGCTAGCTTCCGCCTGCAGGGTGTTTTAGCCCTGAGCGCAGGATTAGAGGAAAAGAGTCCAGGAAGCTTCTTTACAAGTTAACAGCGTTTAATAAAACAATGATACAATGATACAATGAAACTGCAAAAAATGGTGAACAGCTGCTGCTCCCTCCTTCCTCCGTTGGCGTGGGATCAGAAAGAGAGCGATTTCCTGTTTCAATCACATGTTAAAGTCTAAAGTCTTCTCCCATTGGTCGGCGTCGACGGGGGCGGGTCCAAGGCAAGTTCTGTCGTTTTCTGATTGTCATTCTACAATATTCTAATATCTGTTGGTCATTTTAATTGTATTGCAGCGACAAGAGGTGAGGCTTAAAGACAGTGTGTTCAGTGTGCAACACCACGTGTCATTTATCCTTAAACTCACGTACACAAAACATAATTTTAGCTACATGCTAAATGCTAACCGAAAGTTGGCGATATTTACTCGCGAAAACCAGCAGTCGAATGTGTGAACATCCGGTTTTCAGAATAAAGCAGCTTTAAATTAGAACAGTATTAATTTAAAGTTACAGCACATAATATTGATTTTATTTTCTTACACACTTTGGGGGGAAACCATCTGCGTTACAATATGCAAGGTCTGAAAAGCTGAGAAAATGCCTGAAGCTAAAAACATAACATTTCAGCATGTCAAAGGGTTGTTAGCATTCTGCAGTTTCTCTATCGGCCATCTAAAATGATGATGGGACACGTTAACTATCTTCCTAATTAACTCCATTTCGACGCACTTTAGATACTGTCGAAATTGTTCTGCTTGACTTTTGCACGACTGATATTTGGATGAAATGCTTGCTGCACATTGTTGGCTAAGTAGGCTAACGTTAGCTATATGTCCGGATCCCACAGTTTTTTTGTTTTCTTTCTACTATTGCATTACATTTGTCTTCTTAAAAGCTCAGTTTTGGTTTTTGCAGCTTATTAAAACGTGTTTATTTACCCTGTTGGTAGTGAATCCATCAGCTGTAAGGCCTCTCTGCATTCTGCTAGTAGACGATAGTGACTAGGAGGCATCTACATACAATATAAAGTGAATGGAGGGCTATAAATTGTCTCTACGAACAAAGTAAATTGGCTTCACGTTGACCTGCTCCTTGGAAATAGAGTTAAAATAGAAATCTCCACCTTTATTTAAAACCTGTGAGAACTTAAAGAAGTCAAAGTGTTGTTCCCATATATAAATGACTTCCTGTCATGGTGGTAAACTCACTTCCTCCTTGCTGTTTACATGTCAGTACACCAAGCTCATTTGAGAACATTTCACGAGGGCTGGTGGAGCAATTTTGGGGAAACCCAGCCAGAAGGCTCACCATAGTTTCTGCCTCCCAGATGTTTGGATTGTCCTCGTTAATCTCATTATGGATCTGGTTAACCACATCGGCCTCTCCTTGGTGAGACTGACAGAAAGGCAGCGAGACCGCTTCCCCTAAACTGGGCCCAGGAACGGATAAAACGACAGGAAAAAAACAGGGGTCCACCTTTTTATACAGTATGTGTTTGTCATTCTCCCGCTCGGTGTACAGTCGTTTTTGCCAGATGACCTCAGAATAATCTCAACAACAAAATAATCGCAAGGAACTCAGCAGCTCCATCCAAAACAAATCTGTGAACATCTGCCAGAGCAGCAGGGAAACATAAAGCAGCACACGTTTGGGGCTAGAATGATAGGGTGGACAGAAATATGATTCACTCTTAATTCACCTCCCTCTGTCTCCAGTTAGAGTTGACTGAGCGAACACTATTCAGAGTTTCTTTGCAGCTCCTCACACAACAAATGCTCGTGTCATTTATCCAGCGATTATCCAGGACTCCAGGGAAACATTTTTTTATTAAAAACACAACACTATGAGACTGTGTTTAGAAATATGACTGACCCACCCTTGGATGCTGTCATAGCGTTATATCATAATACAATCCTGTTCTAATCTAATTAGATCAGGATTCTAATCTTAAACCTCACAAATCCCTGATTAAATCAACATTTGCAAGAAACTAAAGACTAAAATAAATCAACTTCTTCTTAACATTTGCTTTTTATTAACAGCCTGACCGATCAACACCTGTACAGAACATATCAAATGTTTAGTATTTATTTATATATAGTTATCTTGCAGACACTACATCCAAACTAGAAACCTGGCTATAAGAACCCCTTAGGCCTAGTTCTGGTTTGTGAAATAAATCAGTCCTTTTTTTAAATCTTTAACTGATTTTGGTTTGTGTTCATAAAGGCAAAATTAAAACGGTTATGAAAGTGAGAACTTCTTCTGGATAGGTGATAATTATAGCTAGCTAGTTAGTTAGCTAGCTAGCTAGCTAGCAAGGTAGTTTGTTTGTTAGTTAGCCAGGCAGTTAGTTATTTAGCTAGCTAGGTAGTTAGTTAGTTAGTTAATTAGCTAGCTAGCTAGCTAGTTAGTTAGTTAGCTAGCTAGTTAGTTAGTTAGTTAGCTAGTTAATTTGTTAGTTAGCTAGCTAGCTAGTTAGTTAGTTAGTTAGTTAGTTAGTTAGTTAGTTAGTTAGTTAGTTAGTTAGCTAGTTAGTTAATTAGTTAGCTAGCTAGCTAGTTAGTTAGTTAGTTAGCTAGTTAGTTAATTAGTTAGCTAGCTAGTTAGTTAGCTAGCTAGTTAGTTAATTAGCTAGTTAGTTAGTTAGTTAGCTAGTTAGTTAATTAGTTAGCTAGTTAGTTAGTTAGTTAGCTAGTTAGTTAATTAGTTAGCTAGCTAGTTAGTTAGCTAGTTAGTTAATTAGCTAGCTAGCTAGTTAGTTAGTTAGCTAGTTAGCTAGTTAGTTAATTAGTTAGCTAGCTAGTTAGTTAGTTAGTTAATTAGCTAGTTAGTTAGTTAGTTAGTCAGTTAGTTAGCTAGTTAGTTAGTTAGTTAGCTAGCTAGTTAGTTAGTTAGTTAGTTAGTTAGTTAGTTAGTTAGTTAGTTAGTTAGTTAGTTAGTTAGTTAGTTGGTTAGTTAGTTAGTTAGTTAGGTAGTTAGGTAGGTAGGTAGTTCGTAATTCGTAAACAAACAGTAAATGTATGTACTGAAGTAAAAATCCAAAGTTTCGCAGTGTGTTTCTCAACACAAATGGCCATAAAAGTCAGGACATTGTTAGCCTAGCTTAGCATAAAGACTGGAGTTAGATGGGAGCAGCTAGCTTGGCTCTGTCATTAAAGCTTCCTAATTCTCAGGTTGTTAGTTTATATTCGTCAACAGGCAGTAAATGGTCTGTTTGTAATGAAGCTGATTCATTGCTTCCCCTCACTGACCTGACATTAAGATAGGCTTATTGTAATCTCAGGAAAACTATCTAAAGGTGTCTTTGTTGCTTAATCCTGACCGTAAAATAAAGCACAGTTTATTGGAATCACACTCTTGTCAAACCGTGTCTGCTGTGTGAGGATATTTTAGGACGCCTGTGAAAACATTAGTTTTCTGCATGATTACAGGTTTTTCACGCAGCTGTCTGGGAAGAGGGTTGGCTCTGGTCCAAAAGCCAACCTCAACCTCAAGGAGAATTCGGGTTCTTTACTCATAGACTCCTACACAATTGGTCACCACAATAAGAGTCATCCCTTTCTCCAAAATAGACAAAGGACATTTTAAGCAGCAGGCAAGCACATGTTCAGACGCTTCTCCAAATGATTCTTTAAACATTCAGACCAGTTACATCCAAGGCATGGCTTGTCAGATTTGGACAGTTTTGGAGCGGTTAAGGAGGTTATTGAGGACGCTGAAACCATTTCTGACATTTTCATGATCGAAAAAGTCAGTTTTAACCAGAAAGTGGCCATATCTGTCCTCTCTGTGGACTGATTCTGACTGTGCTGTAACCATTGGATACAGAGAGCACCTGATGAGCATTATTACCTCTACTTTGGAAAATTTATATTAAAATAAATAAGCAATCTATCCAATCCAAATGATGCCCTAAATCTTCCAAATCGACCCAAATTAATCAGAATCATTCCACAGAGAGAACAGATATGGACTGTTCTCAGTATTCTGAGATAGAGTCCGGAGTCTCAGGCAAAAAAAGTCGGAATTCCGACGATTTTAGGCGACGATTTTAGGCGACGATTTTAGGTGACTCTTGATCAGTTGGATTGGATTGATTGCTTATTTGGAAAATAATTTTCAGGTTATAATGCTCATCTAGTGCTCTCTATATCCAATGGTTGCAACAATATGCTCATGGTAGTTAAAATCAGTCCACAGAGAGAACAGATATGGCCACTTTCTGGTTAAAACTGACATTTTTGATCCTGGAAATGTCAGAAATGGATTCAGCATTCTCAATAACCTCCAAAACTATTGTCTGCAAATGCTAATTAACTCAACTTATATTAATTGTGTAAATTGTCCCAACATAACTGCAGCAGAGGAATGTCAGCGGAGTCTGGAGAGGCCTGAAAACCATCTCTTGCTACAAAGAGCCAGACTCCCAGGTCCGGGGGGACCGCCAGTGGGCAAACGACTTGATTATCTTCTTCAATAGAAGTCATGTGGAGCTTTTATTCAACCTGAGCCTGAAGCAAGGGAGGGTACCACAACTGTGGAAGACGTCCTTTGTGGTACGTCTGCCAAAAGACCCCTCACCCCAACGACTTCAACAGCTACCGGCCGGTGGCGCTGACATCACAGTTGATGAAGACCCTGGAGAGGCTGTTCCTTGGACGCCTCCGGCCCCTTGTGAGACTATCAATGGACCCGCTGCAGTTCACCTGCCATCGGGGTGGATGACGCCGTCATCTACCTGCTGCAGAGGTCCCTCTCCCACCTGGAGAAGGCTGGGGGGGGGGCACTGTGAGGATCATGTTCTTTGATTTCTCCAGTGTCTTCAACGCCATCCAGCCCCCACTCCTTGGGGACAAGTTGCAGCTCTCGGGGGTGGTTCACCACCTCACCTCCTGGATCCTGGACTACCTCACCAACCGCCCACAGTACGTGAGGACCAGGGAGTGTCAATCAGACACCATCATCAGCAGTACGGGGGCCCCCCAGGGGACGGTGCTGGCACCGTTTCTCTTCACCCTCTACACTGCAGACTTCACCCACAACACTGCAACCTGTCACCTGCAGAAGTTAACTGGTGGTGGATTTCAGACGGCGCCATCACTCCCCCCCGACACCAGTGAACATCCAGGGAGTGGACATTGAGATTGTGAAATCTTACAAATACCTGGGTGTTCATCTGAACAATAAACTGGACTGGACTGATAATTCTGCTGCTCTGTACAAGAAGGGACAGAGCAGACTCTTTCTGCTGAGGAGACTGAGGTCTTTCGGGTGCAGGGGCACTCCTTCAGACTTTTTACGACTCTGTTGTGGCATCAGCCATTTTCTATGGTGTGGCCTGCTGGGGCAGCAGCATCTCGGCTGCTGACAGCAAGAGACTGAACAGACTGGTAAGGAAGGCCAGCTCTGTCCTGGGGAGTCCTCTGGACACTGTGGAGGTGGTGGGAGACAGGAGAATGGCAGCCAAGCTGTCCTCCCTGCGGACTCCCACTCCAGGACACCCTGTCCTCACTGGCAGCTCCTTCAGTGACAGGCTGCTGCACCCCAGCTGTCACAGAGATACCGCAGGTCCTTCCTTCCTGCAGCGGTCAGACTATACAACCAGCACAGCCCCTAGTTGACCCCCCCCCCACACACACACACACACACACCACAACACTGACTATATCACCCCTTGCTGCTAAATACCAACAAACTATGTGCAATATGTGCAATATATAAATGTCGTTAATAATTGCGTAATATATACCTGGCTGCTAAATCCTAAGAACTGTTACAGGATGTGTATTTTTTATTATGTAACTTTTTTAAATGTTTTATTATATCATAACTAAGTACTTTTTTTTTTTTAATGCATGTCACATATTTAACATATGTAACACTAAGCTGTCTGTGGCTCTTTTTCCTGCTGTAACTACGCAAATGTCCCCTCCGTGGGACTAATAAAGGTATTCTGATTCTGATATGCAGGTTAGCATCCAGCAGTTTCTATGAGCTGGAGACCCTACTCTACATTTCTATCTGAACACTTTGGGGTCTCAACATGTCCAGGTTCACTAAGCAGGTAACTAGACTTTGAAGTAAATTGAGTTGGACCCAGCCTCCCCTGTGTGTCCTCCTCTTCCTCTTCCTCCTCTTCCTCTTCCTCCTCCTCCATCTGATATGACACAGCTCCAGACAGCTGTGCTAACTTTTCCCTCCCACAGCCTCCTCCTCCTCCTGCAGTGTTACTTCAGCTCTGCACCTGGGTGGGAACAGTTCCTCTGGACCTTCTTTCTGTTCTTTCCACCGGGAACCTCAGGTGTTTGATTTCAGCACGAAGGCTTTTTTCTTTTGAGGTGTTTTTTATTTCTAGGAAGACGGGACGCTGCTGTGAGGAACCTTACGTGAAGGAAACATTTCTTACCTGGACGATAAGGAGGAAGGAAGCAGGATGGACTTACACACGTACTTTTGGATTCTCACCACAACTCTGATGTTGGTGCATCAGCATCAAGGTATCTGTCTCTGATCAGAAAGAGAGCTGTGAGGAGCATGCTGCTGGTTGGGCGTACTACAATTCTCCTTTTAATTGCATTGAAGTGTTAGCTAGTGAGGCTGAAGACCATTATTGTAAGATGTGTTTACACTTAACTCTCTCTGCAGCGTGTGAAACCTGAGCAGACATTAAGATTCAAAGGTTCAAAGGTGTTATCATCGGATGCTCAGCAGCTACAGAGTAGAAATGGCATTGAAATTCTTCTGACCTGAGCTCCTCCAACAATGCAACATATATCATAAAATACAAATAAAAAGTAGTGCAAGAAGTCAATATACATGTAAATAGAAGATGATATGTACAAGAACAGAATATGAAATTAAATAACGTAAGATGACAAACATTATACCTCCATCTGATATTTTAAAACATAGTCGTTGCTCTGGTTCTTGGTGGCTTGGTACTAATGAACAATAGTTAAACTGCAACATCAGAATTGCTGGACCCCCCATTAACCCCCGCTCCTCCCCATAGAATCAGTAGAAGACCCCCTGCAGTTTCTCTTTGTTTCAGCAGGTCACATGTATCTCTTTGTTAATTTATTCCACATCTGCAAGACGCATAACGTGCTCCTAGATATTAATAAAGCTGTATTTGTAGAACACTTGTTATACACCAGGTGCAGCTCTAAGTGCTTTCACAACATGGCACACAACACACAGTAAAACAGAGAAGAAGAAACTCACTTCAGGCGCACGGCAAAACCTTATGTGACAAGGTGTGATAATAAAAATACAGTACAATAATATAAAATAATTAATAATGATCCCTCTCGGTAAAATAAAGAAAGACAAAAGGAATAAATAAGATAAGTAAATAAAACAATAATGCAAAAATAAATGAAATAAGAATATTACAAAAAAAAAATATCGATTAAAAGACCAATTGAGTGGGAAGTCGCTGATATAAAAAGATGAGTTTAAATCTGAGTCTGCCTCTCTGGGAGCAGAGTGGATAAAAGATGATGATGATTACTTGTACTTGAGTAAAGTAGAAGTACTCAGATATTGTAGTAAAAGTAGAAGTACTCAGATCTGGTACTTGAGTAAAAGTAGAAGTACTCAGATCTTGTACTTGAGTAAAAGTAGAAGTACTCAGGTCTTGTACTTGAGTAAAAGTAGAAGTACTCAGATCTTGTACTTAATCCTGATAGGAATCTCTGTTTCACAAACAGTAATCGGATTACTTGTTTTTCAATGTAAATATAACCGAATACCTTTTTTTGTATCCTGATTATGTAATCTCGTTACATGTTGCTCTTGCTTCGTGTGTTCCTTAGATCCCAGTTAATTGAGTGGTTCTGTGTAATTGTAGCATACCAGTGCATCCAATTAAACCGGCTGAACACGCCTACGGGCTTCCCCCCCGTGTTTAACGTAAAAACGCTATGAATTGTGGGTCATTGTGTGCTCAAAAGGTCAGGGAGAGAGACCTGCAGCATGTGAAGATCGAGGGTCACCTAAGTCCTGCAAACACTTCTGTCTCGTTGCCAACACTCGGACATGTTGAGACCCAAAGTGTTCTCATAGAAATGTACACTAGGGTCTCCAGCACATAGACACTGCTGGATGCTAACCTGCAGATGTTGGGACATTTACACAGTTAGTATAAGTTGAGTTAATTAGCATTTATCATATAGTTCTGGAGTGGTTTTATGGGTTATTGAGGATGCTGAATCCATTTCTGACATTTTGAGGATCCAAAATGTCAGTCCTAACCAGAAGGAGGACATATCTGTACTCTCTGTGGCTGATTTTGACTACCATGAGTATTGAGACCATTGAATATAGAGAGCACAAGATGAACATTATTATTACCTGACAATTATATATATATATTTCAGTATGTGCAATCCAAATGATCAAGAGTCCATAAAACTTTAAAATGGACCCAAAATGCATCAAAATCAGTCCACAGAGAGTACAGATATGGACCCTTTCTGGTTAAAACTGCCATTGTTTATCCTGGAAATGTCAGAAATGGATTCAGCCTCCTCACTAACCTCCAAAACCACTCCAGAACTGTCCAAATCTGACAAGCCATTATTGTCTACATGTGGTAATTAATGCTACTTATGCTAAATGTGCAAATGTCCCAACATCTGCAGGTTAGCATCCAGCAGTCTCTATGTGCTGGAGACCCTACTGTACATTTCTAACTGTAAGTGGGGTACTCCACATCTCCAGGGTCACAATACATCCTCAAACTTAGCGCCTGAAGGTTTGGTGAGTGTTGACGTGTTGACGTTGGGACGGGGCCCGATGTCTTCAGCGATGTATTTTCCCCTCGCTCCTCCAGCTTCGCAGTGAAATATCTGGACAACAGAACTTTGGTGATCCTCTTGACTCTTCATCAGGTCACAGCCTCTCAATTTATCTGGGTCTACGTCCAAATACCTGCAAACGGGACTTTCCCATCGGCATGGCTGTTTGTGCATTGGACTTTTTTTTTAAACTGGAGAGATGTCACTCCATCAAAGTCGAGAGGAATATATTTACAGGGACCTCCGAGCCCACGTCTGTCAGCGTCTTGTCTCTTCAGTTTTATTTACTAGCTGTTACTTCATACATTTCAATTTAAAATCCTCCTCCATTTCCCCGTGCTCCGATCCCACCTTCCTCTCTCTTCCCCTTTCTCTTCCTCCACTGCCTCCCTTCTGCTGCTTGTCGTGTCAGCGCCAAACATCTGAGGGCGATTAGGGTTTTGCTGCAGAAACAACGCTTTTAAATCGCAATCCGACACCAGGGTCTGTTTCTCTGAGCACTGCGGACACTAAATAAAACCTAATAGCCCGTTAAACTGCGACGAAAGGCACACTAATTACTACAGAGACTGACTGAGCTACTGAAATTGGAAATATGTGCTTGATGACATCATTTTTTGTAATCACTAATAGATATAGATAGATAGAAAGGTACTTTATGGAGCCCAAATAGGAAAATTAACAAGTTAAATCGACTAGACCTATGTTATACAATGAGCTGAGTGGTGTATTTTAGAGAAATAAGGTAATTCGAATCAAGCTAACGCTGTTCCCTAGGGTCTCCTGTAATGGTGACATGTCTCCTTTGAGCATGCATCATCATAAACTGACTTTTGATCCAGTTTTAAGACACATTTTTACGAAACACTCTTTACATCTTGGTGTTTTTTAAATCTATATCTTAACCAGATGAAGGATTTTAAAGATGGGACGTCTGGATCTGACGTTATCAGGGAATGAAGCTGAGCTAACGTTAGCCTTTAGCTTGTAGCCCCTCTATCACATTCCTACCAAAGTGCATTAAAGGAGCACTGATTTGAAACATGAAACTGCTTTAATCTTGTGTTTCTATCAGTTTTAAGCATCATGATTGTTTTGGTTTGTAAAAGAGGAGAATAATTCGGCTGCTGGTATAATCCTCCTGAACGTCTGGATATGAAGTTATCAGAGAAACTAGCCGAGCTAACGTTAGCGGCAGGAGAAACTCTGATTTTTGACGTCAAACTGGAAGTTTATTCACTGTTTTTACCGCTTTATATCAGACGAGAGGCGCTGAAGCAGTCCTAACCGGGAGAAGCTAACTTATTCTATTTTTCTGAATGTTCTGATTCTGATTCTGATTCTGAAGATCAGATATTATCCAGCTTTAAGAGATGATTTCTATCTTCTTTATTAAAGAAGTTTCCTAATTGGAAAACCAACTATCTTCTTATTTACTCGTCCCTGTTTGTGTAACTCTTTTCCTTTTTGTCCCGCAAACTCTTCCCATTGTAAAGCGTCCTTAGGTTTCATGAGACGCGCGATATAAATCCAAGTTGTTATTATTATTATTATAGACGCGATACCAAACTCAGTCTTTCCCAATTGTCGGATTCGGAGAGTTGCAGAAAACTACATATTGTGCTTCTAACCAGACATTTGGCATCCTAAGAACGCAAACATTTCCCAAATTGAGATCAATAAAGTACCTCTTATCTTATCTTGTCTTAAGGTTAGTCCTATCCGCACAGTAGCTCTGAAACAGCAGGACGTTGTTGGTCAGAGCTGGTTCTCACACTACAGCAGGTCTGTTGGGGGTGTTCTGCCTGTAGAGGCTCACCGGCGGTTGTTGATGAAGAGGAGAACATGTCTTACTCCCTCTTCAGCCGCGCAGGATTTTCCCAGCCTCTCCTGGGATTCAAGCTGCAGACATTTTGGCTTTAAACATTTTTGATTTTAGGCTGCGGACCATTTAATTTGCTTTCATTTTGGCCTCGGCACCTTTATTACCTCCCAAGAAACTTGAGTCCACCAAGACTAATAACACATGCTGGCGATTTAAAAACCCAGACTTTGTTCTGCCCACACCGTCCCACTGCATTTCCTCTGCACCTCTCCATTGGTTCATATTCATACGATAGAGCTGAAGGGAGCGAGAGTTACTGTGTCTGGGTGGCTTCTCGGTGCACAGGAATCCTGCCAATCCAAGCAGCCAGCTCGCGGATTAAGCGCCTGATCCGCCTGTTTATTGTAAAATATTGTCAAACCCTGAGGAGCCGGGCTGACTCTCATAACAGGGCGAGAAATTCAACTTTTGCTTGGCATTCTCAAAACGATGAAGGAGCCTGGACAGGACTTTTGCCTCCTCCAACATTTAGCTTTTCTGGAGCCACAGATGCAAACGGACTCACTTTACAAAGTGTGGCCACACATACATGCATCTAAAGACCAGAAAACACTAGATAGATCAGAGTAAAAGAAGCGTGCATTGCTATGAGGGCTGCTTGGACTGTTGAACGGGTGCCAGAAGTAGACATGGGAACCCAAAACTGGGAAAAAGTTATTGTCTATAAAGTATAACTCATGGCCCTTAGCGAGGAAACTATAAACTTGCTTTCTAGTGTCACAACTGCTCGCATCAGAAGAGAGATTGAGTTTTGACCTAGAGTAAATAGGAAATATCATGGCAGAGGTTCCACCAATGGGCCGAAACTGTGTTTATAAAAGCTGATTTGAATATTGGTGTGAAATCTAGATTTTTGAGTGAGATATTGACTTCAGCTAGAGCTTCCCCGAATTCCTCTCAATCATTTTTATTCACGTTGGCGCGCAGTGGACATGAAATAACGTGATTTGGCACCTTCTGGATCAGAAGGAGGAACAATGTGAGGTTTCTTTGGCATGAGAGTGGACAAACGGACCACAAACCTCGAGTTAAGTGTGTTGTGTCTCTCACTCTCTTGTTTTTATAAATGCTGTTGCAGCTGCTGGAAACCACTTATACTGACATGGAAACCGCTGATGGATGCAGATGTTTACCAGGACTGTTGTTCCCCTCGTCCCAGGACATATTGTGGTCTGTTGGTGGCAAACAATGGTCTCGTGGTCTAAGTGTTGTTTTCCAGAAGCAGCGTGGTCTGCCTTCAGTTTAACGAGGACTCACAAGCTGCACAGACCTGAACCCCGACTGTGTCTTAACAAGTCGGAGCCTTGATCTGTACAATGAACCGTGCAGGGGACAGGAGTTGTAAACCTGAAATGCAACCCTGTAAATCGGAATCTTGTGACCTCACCAACCCTGCAGACATCCTCCAGATCAGCTGTTTCCTGTTTGGGACATGGCTAATTAAGCATCAGAAGTCCGTGGTGTTTCATGCTGCAGAACTAAGTCAGCACTTTACCAGGAGCAATGTTTCAGCAGTTGAAGAAACCACTGCCTACACATCAAGGAAAATCCATAAAAAGGAAGATGGATTAATATAAAACATTTAAATTAGAACGTTTCATATATTTCTTATATTATAAATATCACTGCTTCCTTTGCACTCCTGGTTAGATGCTAACTGCATTTCTTTGTCTCAGTACTTGAGCAAAAGAAGAATCTATTCAAACCTAGATCGATATAAAGAGTTGCTAACACTTTAGCTTTCTGCTAACCAGTTATCCCTCTGCCAAAACGAGAAGCACCCTAATCGGATTCTACTGATCTCCGAGCGGTTTTTTGTTGTTGTAATTCTGCTTTAATATCAGCAGTAGAGGACAGACAAGATCATTAACTGTCCATCATGAACCTGGATCATGTCTCTGAGGACTGGACGACAGGTGTTATCAGTTCATCTTCTCTCTGCTGACTCACCTGATGGCTGCTGAGTGATGGCCCACCTGTCGGTTCAAAGAACTGGACGGATATAATCAATCGGTGTCGAGAAAACTCTTTCCCACATCTGTGAGTCGTGGAGAATTCAGCCAGGATGTTTTTGAGGTCAAGTTCACTATGAACAGCAGCGTGTTGGAGCATTTGAGTCATGTTTGAGTCATGTTTGAGTTATGTTTGAGTCATGTTTGAGTTATGTTTGAGTTATGTTTGAGTCATGTTTGAGTCATGTTTGAGTCATGTTTGAGTTATGTTTGAGTTATGTTTGAGTCATGTTTGAGTTATGCTTGAGTCATGTTTGAGTTATGTTTGAGTTATGTTTGAGTTATGTTTGAGTTATGTTTGAGTCATGTTTGAGTTATGTTTGAGTTATGTTTGAGTCATGTTTGAGTTATGCTTGAGTCATGTTTGAGTTATGTTTGAGTTATGTTTGAGTTATGTTTGAGTTATGTTTGAGTTATGTTTGAGTTATGTTTGAGTCATGTTTGAGTTATGCTTGAGTCATGTTTGAGTTATGTTTGAGTCATGTTTGAGTCATGTTTGAGTTATGTTTGAGTCATGTTTGAGTCATGTTTGAGTTATGTTTGAGTCATGTTTGAGTCATGTTTGAGTCATGTTTGAGTTATGTTTGAGTTATGTTTGAATCATGTTTGAGTCATGCTTGAGTCATGTTTGAGTCATGTTTGAGTTATGTTTGAGTCATGTTTGAGTTATGTTTGAGTTATGTTTGAGTTATGTTTGAGTCATGTTTGAGTCATGTTTGAGTTATGTTTGAGTCTTGTTTGCAGTCATACTATTATGTTTGTATTTTGAGCAATACACATCATAGACATGTTTTTATATATTTTTATATATCCGAGACCCATAATATATGCCTAAAAATAGCATGATAGGAGACCTTTAAAGTTAGGGTTAAATCTGTAAACCCTAGCTCGCTCTACACTATCTGTCGGCTGCTACCAGAGCGCTAACTGATGCCGTGTTTTCAGGAGGAAATGTGATGACCGTGGCTGAGTGGCGTGACATCCCGTGTTAAATGGATTAAAACCTGCAGCTTTCTTTTCAGCATCAGCACAAAACACCTCAGTTCGGTTTGGCATCGTCCAGAGTTACCTGAGCAGCCGGTCGGGAGGTCGTGTTTGCTCTCACCGGAGATAAGGAGGCTGTGTCGAATCAGTTATTGAGTTTTAATTGAAACTCTAAAAATATGTAACATTCCCCGGGCGTCTTAATCCGTGTGTTTGTTTAATAAACAGCAAGTTGTTGAGGTTTCTGGGATGTTGAGGTCGAGGAGCCGGGTCAAGCCAGCAGCTGGTAATTATCAGCGTTTTAAGGATATTTAAGCTGAGCAGGAGTTTAGGGGCTCCTTCCAGAGATGTAATGAGATAGCTTATACCTCTATGACCCTCCATGAAATCATTGGATAATACAACTCTACATTTAATCCTTATAAAAGCATTTGAGACTTTTATTGAATGTTATATTGCAAATAAAGTCTCTGTGTTTCTTACCAAATCTGTCTCTGCGACCTAAAAAATATAGACGCTATCCTCCAAAGATGGTCCCAGAATGCACTGCAGTTACCATTACAAGACATCGGGGACTCTGTCAAATGTTGCAGTGGTGAAGCGTACCTCACAATATTTACATTTTCTGTGTTTTACTTCTCTTGTATTGTCTAAACTCAAGCCTAAGACTGTGAGATCATGTGTTTCGTTGTGTTTGTCAATGCAGATCATTTTGCATATTTCTTGACCTATCAGTCTAATACTTCAACCCAGTCTCACGGCATTTCGTGTTATAGTCACAACATTAATCTATTGATTTGTGTTCACCAACAGGAATTTCCCATTTTTTCGTGTAAATAATAAGAAATTTGAAGGAAAAAAGATTTAAAAAATACAGATTTCAGTATTCTGACACAGAACGATTATAAAAGCAATGTATTTCTATTGGTAGTATGTTTCGTGCCTGCACCAAATAATAACAAATAAGATGGAATTTCTTTTTTTTTTAAATACAGATGTCAGTATTTTGAGGCTCTGAGCTCCATTTCTTTTCCTCACAGACGGCAAAAAAGTCCGACATTATACAATTTAAAGTAAAAACAATAATCGTGGCTTGATATTGAGTAAGAAAATGTTTTTATGAACCACACAGCTTCCGGTCTTCCAGGACCCGACCGGACAAAAAGACGTGGTGCAGGCACGAAACACACTACCAATACATTCCTTTTAAAATCGTTCTGTGTGACACGAACAAAATGGGAAAACCGTGTTGGTGAACACGAATCCATAGATTAAATTACTTCGTGACTATAACACGAATGCCGTGAGACTGGGTTGAATATGTATGACGGTATCCTCAATGACCTCTTGTGGTTGCAGTGATTTGATTATAAAACTATTTTGTTGACTGTTTTAGGCTGTTACTTACTGCGTACTCCTAATTCTTCTAAAACGGCCGATCAACTACTGCTTCACTAGCAATATGCATTTTCTCAACTTTTTCTCACTACATTGCAGGCCACATTTTGGCCTTTCTTGTGGCTCAAAAACTGAAATCCACAGAAAAGCTGGCTCTCTTTTTTACCTGTATCCTCTGCAGAGTAACTCCATACCCCATATGTTATGATCCAGCTAAGTAAGGCAGGATTTGAGAGGATAAATCCCAGTTTTCCCGGTCATTTTGAAGCCTGGAGGGGCGTTAAAGTGAAATTCAACTCTTCCTTAGAGCCTCACCTGAAGTGAACCTTTCTAGTTTGTTTCTTCTCTTGTGTTTTGTTCATTACTTTGTGCCTTGCCAATTAGATTACCATCATCATTATCAGAACAACTCCTCGTCTGATCTTTTAATATGAAATACAAAATGAGAAAATGCGAGGAATGTCCCTGAGAAGTCTGGCATGAAGCCTGCTGGGTTTGAACCCCGCTGAACAGTAGCTCCATTATCCCTGAGATTCAGAACGTATCGTGTCTGTGCTTGACTGGTTGTCTGGCACTGCATCACACAGGTGAGGTGCACGCTGAGGACACACCTGCACGTGAACCCTCCTCACAACAGCAGCTGTGTCCGAGCCCCGGGGGGTCACATATCACCCAGACAGAACCATAGCTTTGATTTAACGGCCGCACTCAGGGTCCAGACATGAGGCGGAAAAAGCAATTGATGGACGTTTAAACGGATCACTTTGGGAGTACTGTTGGAAACCAAGACCCCGTTCACAGCTGGTTTTAACACGAAGCAATATAAAGGGATTGGATCAAGTGAACATCCACAATAACAGGTGTAAAGATCAGTTATTTTAGATTAATCTGCCCATTATATTAAAGATGAATGGCTTGGTTTTATAATAAATTGTTTGTTTCTTTTGAAGTCCAGGATAAAGGTCTTGGTTTGTCTGCCAGAAACATTCCCTTTTTAATACAATATTAAAGACGTCTGTGCCTCGTATTTTCCTCATCCTTTTAGCAGTTTGTACTCTTGATGTTCTCTTGAGTAAACGTAAGACATCTCTCTGTTGTTGGAAACTTACCGAACATGTTTGATGGTCTTATTTTAATAATGTGATCACATGACTCCTTCTGATGTCACTGCAGATCTGCTGTAAGCTAGCTAGCTAACGTAGCTAACCTAGTCATTTCAGATATACTGACTAACACTTACAGTTATGAGACGACTAACTCTGAGACAGAGACAGTTTATAATCCCCCAAACAAGACAACGCAACTTTTCTCTTTTCTGTCTTCTTTTATTCGCCAGCATTGATTTTATGTCTTATTTTTTGGAATCAGCTTTTTCTTTTGGTCAATTATTTTAATGAATCAACTTATTTTTTTCATTGTCCATTTGTCATCAACTTTAACCTGTTCTGTTGCCAACATTTTTCTTTGTCATCATATTTTTTCTCCTTTTGGCACCAAAAGTTTTGGTAAACTTGACCAATAACCAGAGGTAAAATAGCTGCAATCATATAAGAAGTGGTCATGTGATCACATTGGTAAAATAAGCCCATAAAACATTTTAGGTAAGTTTCGATTAGCAGAGACAGTTGTGTGCGTCACTTTTTAGTGTCCCCTGGTTTCCGTTGTTAGCCTCTGCAGACCATTTACATGCACTAACACCTATAACACATTACAGGAGAGGGAACACCACAGAAAGCAGAATAAGGCCTCTTTCAAATATTCAAAAACATTTCATTGTGAGCACACGAGGTAGGGATTGAATAGAAATACCAAACGGAGAAATCAGTAAGATGATTCATATCTAAATCTTCATCGAAGCTGCAGCTGGGAGCTTTGTGTCTTGAGTTGTATTAATGTACATTTCCATCCAGATACAACCTTTTTTTTTTTACTTAAAGATTTACGGGAAAATATTCAGACGGGAGGACAGTGGGGAGTTTAGTGCAGAACAAAGGACAAAGACAGAAATGACTTCATGTATTCTGGGCCACAAGGTCTCCTTCAGGGCAGAATAACAACACACACACACACACACACACCATAAAGCCCACACACACACACACCATAAAGCCCACAGACAGCCTTTGATCACTCTGGGAATGTGTGGGCGTCTGCAGGGAGATCTGCACAGAAACCCCTCTGCTCACCGTACATGGAGGGTTGGTCTGTTCTTTAGATCGCTGTTTTATCATCTCAAATCTCCCAGGAAGCTGATATTTGTCCATGGCGCTCACGTATGACCACTTGAGTCCCAGGACTGGCGCCTCGTTCACACCTGGCTTTAACTTTAGACTCGGGGAAAACGGATCTAAATATAGTAAATGATCCCTGGAGTTTCCGGTGACTACGTGTGAACAAATCACACTTCCACGCTTGACCATGTTCCCCAACTGGGTTTAGCATGTTAGCATGCTAGCATTTGCTGATCAAAATGATAAACACAGAGAAAGTTCTGCAGGGATTTTGGTCATAGAAAAAAGTGTTGGATGCTTTCTTTCCTAAAATATAAATGTTTGGAAAGAGGGTCCTCTGGTGCAGCTAACCAAACTGCAGTGGGAATAGCATTTTTAAAGAATCCTGAAAATAAATCTGACTTATAGAGCAGTTTCTGTGAAAAGACCTTCTTATATTGTTCTCTGCCGGGACACGACCTAGTAAGCTTCTGCTCTAAACCTATTTCTTACTATTTACTATTTATATTTCGTATAAAGAAAAAGCTAACCTTCTTTTTGTGTTTTCTAGCTTCTACATTCGCCGCTACGAGCCCCACGGTGGAGGAGGGCCCCCTGGTGCAGCTCCCCCACACGGCCCACCGGAGAGTGAAGCGCTGCTCCTGCGAGAACCAGAAAGACAAGGAGTGTATTTTCTTCTGCCACATCGGTATCGTGTGGGTCAACACGCCTGGGTGAGTGTGTTTTCACAGTAACGAGATGATCAAACCAAGATAAGAAAGCCATCATTAATCCCAGGATTTCCCGCCGCAGTAGCTGGGAGTTTTCTGAGGGAGGACACTCAAACTTAGATAAACTTTCACTGCGTAGAAACACAATCTGTCATCTGCACTAATCCGCATTCTGGAGGATAAGAAATACTGATATACTCCAATCATTTATCGATTATCTGGATATTAAAGTCACTCAATTAAACGCTGCTGATTTTTCCTTTTGCTTAAATCTAAACTAACACGTTAAGCATGAAAAATGTGTTACTTAGTTCCAAAATGTTACCGTAAAGCTTTTTCTCGCTCAGTTTGGTGCCAACATATTAATTCAACAAATACTCCCCTTTCACTGAACTTTCACTTTGGACTGAAATATCTACGTGGAAACCTCTAATAATGAGAGGAGCCAAGGAAGAAGTCTTGTGTAGTAAAATATTGATATAACATGATTTTTAACGATAGAGACCAATGTTGGCGCACCGAATGAAACCAAGAGTTAACTTGGACGTATTTTAACTGATGTACGTAACTTACCTTACATAAGAGACTTTTAAAAACCTAAAACCTTTTACTAAATAGCTTAGAAGTAGTTTGTCAATTACACCTTTGAAATATACAGGTAACTGGTGCCATCAAACGCTCATGTATGTTGTTCTGAGACTTATTGGGAAACAAGCGTAGAAAGTAAACGAGGTCAACCACACATACTGTACGTCAACATATTGGTTTTTGCCCGTTAACATGATGGTTTTTGGCATTGTGGTTTTTGGCTCTAAGCACATTGGTTTTTAGTCATCCTGGTTTCTGGCATCAAAATGTGGTTTTTGGCAGTAAACACTTAGATTTTTGGCCATCGCTGTCATGGTTTCGGACATCGACATGTTGGTTTTTGGCTTCAACATCTAGTTTTTGGCCGTTAACATGTTCGTTTCAAACATCAAAATGTTGGTTTTCAACATGTTTAAGTCGTCATAGCGACCAAAAACGTAAACATGTTGTTTTTG
Source organism: Dissostichus eleginoides (assembly GCA_031216635.1). Lineage (NCBI taxonomy): Eukaryota > Metazoa > Chordata > Actinopteri > Perciformes > Nototheniidae > Dissostichus > Dissostichus eleginoides. The sequence goes on along the minus strand of CM062281.1, from coordinate 29,509,976 downwards.
GCAGGAAACACATTGGTTTTTGACCTTCGCCATGTTTGTTATTTGGCCGTAAACATGTTGGTTTCTGACCTTAGTCATCCTGGTTTCTGGCATCAACATGTTGCTTTTGGCAGTAAACAAGTTGGTTTCTGACCAAACGTCAACTTATTGGTTTTTGCCCGTTAACATGATTGTTGTTGGTATTGTGGTTTTTGACCTTAGTCATCTTCGTTTTTGGCATTAACATCCTGTTTTGGGCAGTAAATAAGTTGGCTTTTGGCCAATACTGTGTTGGTTTCATCAACATGTAAGTTTTTCACATGAGTCATCTTGTTTTTTTGCTCTCAACTCGTTGTTTTTGGCCCTCAGCATTCGGATTTTTGGTTGTCACCATCTTGGTTTCCACGCGACCAGCAGTGACACGAAACCTTGGAGCTATGTACAACTGACCAAATATGTTTAGGTCACCAAAATGTTTAAATTAACATTCATGAAATGAAAACTCACAAATGTGTATTTTCAGTCCTGCCTTTAAACCATGTAGCAGTAAATCGGCCAGCTAAAAGTAGTTTTATCGTTGTGTGAGCCGTACCGCTCAAAATGTCTAGTTGTTTATTCCCATGCAAACGTACAAATCTTAGCTGCTTGAATTAAAAATAACTTCTGATGTTTGGAATATATAAAACTATAATCCTGAGTTTAATTAAATATATTTTGGCCCGCACGATGAAAGACTTTATAACCGAACTAAAGATTAACATTCCTCTTTATATTAATCACAGGGACCACATAATTCATCTCTGCCTCATTGCATCTGCACAGACATTTTATTAGTTTAATTTCCTTCTTCTGCTGCTTATATTTTTAGACTCTCTTCACAATTGGTAACAATTAACTTCATTTTAGTTCAGTATGCACAAGCAATGAGTGAGCCGTTAGATGTGGAGCTGCTAATAAGAAGGAGCACCTTTCCTAACGAAGGGTAATTCCTGCCATGTTTCCTCTGCTGCTCTTAAATAGACTCTTTAACTCTTTAACAGAAAACACGGAGACCACAGAGAGCCTGAAATCACAAGTTAACTCCTTACGTTCCCGTCAAACTCTTGGGTTAAAACGAGGTTTGTTGCAGATTATAAAGTAAAGATATAATGGTATATGTAGTATTTGTCATGTAGTGTAACAAATACAACCTTTAATAAAAAACAAAATGATTAAAATGACTTTATTTCAGTTATAAATTTGGATTTTTGTTGTCCCCAAAGTATTGGAATTTATTTGACTAACCTTTGTGATATTTATGTTTGAATATCCAGTTTTTTCTACCGATTAGTCACATTTGAAATGAATTAAGTAAAACAGACGTCCATTGGTGTGAAGCTCTGGGTGAGATCGTTAGTCTAAACATAGCGTTGTGGTTGAAGGCAATCTTCCTGCCTTCACCATGAAGACGCTTTAAAGGCACTGGCAGTTCCCACCAGCTACATCTAAAGCACTAACGTCTGTGCAGGACTTCCTGCTAAACTCCTTCTTCTTTTACATATTGAATTATTTTTTATAGTGTATTTTTGTTTACAACACAGGAAGTGGATGTAGTCACCCATTGGTTTGTGGACACACAAAGCGGAGCTAAGTTCAGCAAAATGATGATTAGACTTCTTTAAGTTAATTATCTTTCGTAAAGTAAAAACAGACTGTGAAATGGTAAACATTAAGTAGAGCAATCTAACAAAGCTAAGAGCAACTCAACGCTAAAGAAGACGTCTTAAGGCGGCCTTAATGTTGGAATTAGCTTTCATGAAGTTACATTTCACTGGAGAAAAAAGGTTATTGTTGTAAAATAGAAAAAATGTACAACGCTGTGGTAGCAACCTGTCAATCACAGCTGGCCCCGCCCTAAAGTATACGCTGCTTTATCGTCTGTTTCACTCTAAATGTGACCATCATTTACAAAATGAACTTCATGCTGTGTTGAAGAAGACTGGAATCTAGAGATTGAGATCATAAACTCATCAGGAAAATCTGAGGTAATAAAGAGAGAGAGAAGTAGGAACATTTCCTCATAGACTTCTCTACAATCTGAGGTAATAAAGAGAGAGAGAAGTAGGAACATTTCCTCATAGACATCTATACAATCTGAGGTAATAAAGAGAGAGAGAAGTAGGAACATTTCCTCATAGACTTCTCTACAATCTGAGGTAATAAAGAGAGAGAAGTAGGAACATTTCCTCATAGACTTCTATACAATCTGAGGTAATAAAGAGAGAGAGAAGTAGGAACATTTCCTCATAGACTTCTATACAATCTGAGGTAATAAAGAGAGAGAGAAGGAGGAACATTTCCTCATAGACTTCTTTACAATCTGACTTTTTTCGCTGGATATAGAATGCAGGTTTGATAGAAGAAGAGTCCTTTTTTAGGAAAATACTTCAAAGGAGCATAACTTGATTAATCCGCCGCTGAAAATAGTCCCAAAGAAATGCAATACTTCCTCCTGTTTGATTGATAAAAGCTGTTGTAAGAAATGACTGAATCTTCCTTTAGCATGAATCTATAGATCTGGGTTTTTAAAAATGGATGTCTCCAGTAGGAAACAATGGGTTCAACACTTGGTTGGTGTTGGAAGTTTTATGGGATTGTTGATAATAAGGAAAACAGAGAAGTAGTAAATGTCACCCCTGTGGGACGCTCTCTCGTTAGCAGCTATCGAGCGCCAGAAGAGAAACAGAAACTGTAAAGTACTCTCAGAGTAAATGTTATTTTTGAAATCCATTTTTCACACATTTTTGTATTTTACGGATTTGTTTTGTCAGATTTTCTCCTCACAGGAGGTCAGGTCAAGAGTGAAATCAGCCTTTTGTTATCAGCCACGTCTGGACGAAAGGCTGCGGGCCAAGCCAAAGACGAAAGACGTCCAAACTAACGGACATCATAAAATCAGTCACCTTTTGTGAAATCGAGTCAAATCTGTTTGTTTAACTTCCGCCCCACGGTGCTCAGAGTCACATCCAGCCAGGCAACAGACACAAACATCTAAACGCAGCGTCCACAAAGCATTAACCGGAGCTGACGTCTGAGTGACGGTTTGTTTTTCCTCACGTCTGTAAAGCGGGTGGTAACATACGCCGGATAACCGCAATGTCACGGGTTAGATTTCGCCCTTTGATGCGTGACATAAAGATTTATCTTTTCACATCTGTCAAATTAAAGAGTCTTAAATGAGATACGAGAAGCAGACACAGTGAGTCAAAATGCATGATGTGGTGTTAGTCGTATTTAAAATACCAGGGAGCTCCAACATAAAGAGTCAGGTGATACATATCTGCAGAAACATGAACCTGTGAACCTTACCGTGCTGTATGAGATGTGACGAGAGAGATGTGAACAAAACACAAGAAATCATTTGTAAATTCCACCTGTTGCAGTGAGGTAACAATGGCCATTGTAACGGAGGCCGACATGTGCAAACACGTGTCAAACTCTTCAGAAAGGATGCAGATATAGAAACCCAAATGTTCCACACTCAGAACATCTTCATCGACTTGACAACACATGCAGCATTTAGAGAACATTCAGCAGCTTGAGGAGACATGCAGCATCTAGAGAACATTCAGCAACTTGAGGAGACGTGCAGCGTTTAGAGAACATTCAGCAACTTGAGGAGACGTGCAGCGTTTAGAGAACATTCAGCAACTTGAGGAGACATGCAGCGTTTAGAGAACATTCAGCAGCTTGAGGAGACATGCGCAGCGTTTACTAAAAGCTACAGAAACCAAACGCTGCAAATACAAAACGCTGAAGAAGCTCAAACCACAACGGAGACCAGGGGACACTAAAGAGTGACGCACACAGCTGGAGACCAGGGGACACTAAAGAGTGACGCACACAGCTGGGAGACCAGGGGACACTAAAGAGTGACGCACACAGCTGGAGACCAGGGGACACTAAAGAGTGACGCACACAGCTGGAGACCAGGGGACACTAAAGAGTGACGCACACAGCTGGAGACCAGGGGACACTAAAGAGTGACGCACACAGCTGGGAGACCAGGGGACACTAAAGAGTGACGCACACAGCTGGGAGACCAGGGGACACTAAAGAGTGATGCACACAGCTGGGAGACCAGGGGACACTAAAGAGTGACGCATACAGCTGTTGAGCATTTACCGTGTGCGCCTCTTGAACCCTGTAGATTACTTCAACGGCATTTTGCCTCTTACCCACAATGCAATGGCAATGCCCTCTGACCTGACTGTGGTCATGTGACTTACCGACAACATCCCAAATATGAAACATTCTACATTTTGCTATCCAGATAATACTCCACAATTACACTCACATTTACAAAATGATAAATCATAAATGAACATCCAAACAGAAACGTTTCTCAGACCTATACAACGAGGAATGGAAAAACATCTTGCGATGGACGACCGCACAGGAAGTCAGGAGATCTGTGTGAATAACTCTGAATAACTCTTGGTGATCGAAACCGTGACATCTCGCAGGTCACCGAGCGTTTAAATATCTGATATCAACGCCACGGGAGTCCAACAGCTGCAGGTCAACAGCTGGATTTGTTCCTCAGAAAGAGAAGCAGGGAGCTCGCTGACAGCCTCACTTAATTCATAGCGCGGCATGAAGCCAGCCGAGGAGTGAACCCCGACACGGAGGTTAACAAAAGAGCGGAGAGGAAATAAATAACCCTGCA
>CM062281.1:29475289-29497789 GCA_031216635.1 Dissostichus eleginoides | reverse complement strand
TGTCCAATAGGTTCTTCAAGGACTTTGTAATATCACAACGGCTCAAATAACATATAAGGGTTTGATGCAATATTCAATACTTGCCGAATTAAATGTTTTTAAGCTTTTAAATGAACTGTTTTTCAGGAGAGAAACTCACTATTTCAATTAACAATTGGCCTTTACTTTAACGAAAAAAAGGTATATTTTAGAATTGACAGCGATGTTTGGAGATGTGAGATACATAGCTTACATTGGCTAGCTAGCTTGTTGGATAAGTAGCTAACGTAAGCTAGCTAACTAGTTAAAGAGATAGCAAACGTTAGCTAGCTTGTCAAGAAGATAACTAGCTTTCGCCCTACAGCTTGTTAGATTGATAATGTTTGATAACAGCAAGCCTCATATGTTGTTAAGATATGGTTTTCATAGAAGCATAAAATAAGGCACTGATGAAATGCTGTATGCTAGCTCCTCTCTGCCAGCAAAAGACGTTAGACTCAGTCCCTGAGGTGAGTAGATCTTACAGCTTTAACTCTCCTCTGAACCTCCTCTAAATCCCTCACTGGGGATCCTTTTGTATCAGACACCATTATATCTGGAAGCATAGGAGGCATGTGGACTAAAAAACACTTCACTGTTTCATTTGTGCTCTCATGATGATCTCTGACACAAGAAAAACTTACCACACAATCTATGTTTAAACCTAATATTATACAAATACTAATATACCTTTTCCTTCAGTATCTTGCTCATGTAGACATTCTTTACGTCTTTTTGAATCTCAGGACAGAAATCGTCGATTTTGGTGAGAAGGGCCACTTGAGGAATATCTGTGGTGGAATGGAAAACATTACCATGAAGCTGTTAAAGCTGACATTTATCAAACATGCAGTTTTCTGTGAATGTGAGAATTAAGTGAACGATAATAATCATGATTTCAGCTCTCACCCAGTCGACTGGCCTCATCTCTGATGTCCTGTAACATCTCCACAGCTTTTTCATTCATATGAGAGAACTTGGTGGCATCAATAACAAAAACCAGGACATGCACTTTGTCGTTGGCCCTTGGTTTTAGGTTCAAGAATGGACCATCCATCGATATCCTGCATTCAGGATTGAACTGAAAATCAAAGTGAATTTAAGTTAAAGGATGACAATAATTAAGATTAATAAGATCCTGCAGGGATGTGGGATTTCTGTGTTGGTCCCTGAAGGCAGCATCTCCCTGCTCCAATGGGATTTCTCCATCTCCGAAAATGATCTATGTGTCAAACAAATGTTTATGATACTTACACGTTTAGTTCAGCAGGATAATCTCCACATATTAACACCACTTTATGATTTCTGAAGTAAAAGCTAGTGTTGGGCTATAAAAGAACTACAGCACGGTCACATGACTTCACGTCACCACGCTAAGCTAAAGGTGGCTAATGTTTTGCTATAAAGGAACTACAGCACGGTCACATGACTTCACGTCACCACCGCTAAGCTAACGGTAGCTAATATTTTGCTATAAATGAACAACAGCACGGTCACATGACTTCACGTCCCCACCGCTAAGCTAAAGGAGGCTAATGTTTTGTTATAAAGGAACAACAGCACGGTCACATGACTTCTAGTCACCGGTGCTAAGCTAACGGTGGCTAATGTTTTGTTATAAATGAACAACAGCACGGTCAAATGACTTCTAGTCACCGGTGCTAAGCTAAAGGCGGCTAATGTTGGGCTATAAAGGAACTACAGCACGGTCACATGACTTCACGTCACCACCGCTAAGCTAAAGACAGCTAATGTTGGGCTATAAAAGAACTACAGCACGGTCACATTACATTACATGTTACTTGTTAGACGCTTTTATCCAAAGCGACTTGCATACTCAATATTGTGGACAATCCCCACAGGAGCAATTTTGGGTGAAGTGTCTTGCCCAGGGACACAACGACATGCTGACTGCAGTGGGGTCACATGACTTCACGTCACCACCGCTAAGCTAAAGGCGGCTAATGTTGGGCTATAAAGGAACTACAGCACGGTCACATGACTTCACGTCACCACCGCTAAGCTAAAGGTGGCTAATGTTTTGCTATAAATGAACTACAGCACGGTCACATGACTTCTAGTCACCAGTGCTAAGCTAAAGGGGGCTAATGTTGGGCTATAAAGGAACTACAGCACGGTCACGACTTCACGTCACCACCGCTAAGCTAAAGGTGGCTAATGTTAGGCTATAAAGGAACTACAGCACGTCACATTACTTCACGTCACCACCGCTAAGCTAAAGGTGGCTAATGTTAGGCTATAAAGGAACTACAGCACGTCACATTACTTCACGTCACCACTGCTAAGCTAAAGGTGGCTAATGTTGGGCTATAAAGGAACTACAGCACGGTCACATGACTTCACGTCACCACTGCTAAGCTAAAGGAGGCTAATGTTAGGCTATAAAGGAACTATAGCACGGTCACATTACTTCACGTCACCACCGCTAAGCTAAAGACGGCTAATGTTGGGCTATAAAAGAACTACAGCATGGTCACATGACTTCACGTCACCACCGCTAAGCTAAAGGATGCTAATGTTGGGCTATAGCAGAACTACAGCACGGTCACATGACTTCACGCCACCACCGCTAAGCTAAAGGCGGCTAATGTTGGGGGCGATGACGTCTAGTCGTCTCATTAAGACACCTCCCTTTTTTAATCACCAGTGGGGTATTTACTGATGTATTTTATGTCTTAGAACAAAAAGCTAAAATCTCTTCAGCTTGTGTTAACCGCAGACCTTATTTCAGGCTAACAACCAAAAACAGATTCAGAGAACCATTTACCTCCTTATATCAGAGTTTTACAGACGCTGTACCTACCGTGTATCCTTCAGACACATGTCCCTTCAACGCCTGTTCGATATCCCTCACATGGTTGTTTCTGTTGCTTCGGCTGCAGTTGTTTCTCAGGCCCATATTATCATTGATGACAAAAGGGTAGAAGGTTTCCTGGTTTCCATTATTGAACTTGTGAGTTGTGTGCTGTGAACCACACATGGAGAAAAATGTATTTATTTTAATGTCCTTTGTTATTCAGTTTCCTTTCTGGTTGCCCATTCCTGTAGCATTTCCTAGCAGTGGCATACCATGGGGCTTTAGACAGGGCCTTCAGTAAACAATTGAAAAGCACATACACACACTGTTACAGCAAACGCAGCCATAATCAAATGATGCGCACATTATGCCAAAAAGTCTCCCAACAATACGACAGCTGATCAACAGTCACAACAGTACACTAGATAAGGGTTAAATGCAGGTGAAATGTCCCAACATTAGGCGCTTTCACACCAAGTACTTTTCCCAGGAATAGTTCCCGGACCTTAGTTCCCCGGAAATCTTTAGTTCTGGAACTATCTAGTAGATCGCGTTCACACCAGAATAAGTCCCTGAGGGAGGATTACGCAAATGAAGCCGCTGACGTCACTTCTTCTTCTTCTGTACTGGCAGGCCGCAAACAACTTCACGGCGTATACTGCCACCTGAAGTCCCCGGCTGGAAGTCCCCAGAGTTGGGGACTGGCTTCAGTAGAAGCTTCTGAAGCCTTCCGAGTAAATCGCCAGAACGCCGACACCTCCTCATCACTCCACCGATCCCATGTTTTCTTTTGTGTTGCCATAAGTTAGTCTCTCTCCGTTGATGCGCTGGGCTAATGCTAATGCTAATGTGAGACAATTAAATGGCGGCTTCAGAAAACTTTTCAGAGTTTTACGGGGCGTGGTTTGCAATTCGCCCAGCCAATCAGAAATTGTAACCTTTTCCTCCCCAGGAAAGTCCCACCTCTCTAGCAGGGACTAAAAAGGGGTGAAAAGGTTCGCAAAAAAAAGTTCTAGTTCCAGATTTTTTTGGTGTGAACGCAAAATCCCAGGAACTATTGGAACTATTCCTGGGAAAAGTACTCCGGTGTGAAAGCGCCTATTGATCAATGAAGTCATTTATTAAACTTGTGTCATTGTGCACTCTCACGTAACTCTAAAATGACCCGAATAGTAACGTACTCACCTGTCACTTGTCAATAAAGTCCATGCTACGAAGGAAGTTCATGACAGAAGTTTAGCTCAGAAAATCTGATTGGCTGATGAATCTGTCACTAATGGTTATTACTAGGGCTGTGAAATTAGTGCGTTAATTATGATGAATTAATCACAGAAAAAATAACGCGACAAAAAAATTATTGCAGATTAATCGCGCTCCTAGATGCCCCTTGACCCTTTACGTCAGTGACCATCAACTGGCGGCCCGCGAGCCAAATCTGGCACGCCAGACATTCTCATCCGGCACGCGCTGTGGCGCTGGCGGAGTGGTTAGTGTGTCCGCCCCCCACACATTTTTTTTTACGACGTCTCGTGAGTAATGTGCAGTACCGGAGTCCAACAGAGAGGCAGCAGCTGCGGGACAGTAGCCTTCCCTGCCCTGAAGAAGAAGTGATCCTTTGTTAAGGCCCGGACACACCAAGCCGATTTTGGCCGTCGATGGGCGTCAGGCCGACGATGAGCGTCGAGACACGCCCTACTCAGATTGGTGTGTCCCGCACCGTCGTGTCTTTTCAGCCGCGCCGACACCTTTTTGGCCGAAAACCCACCGATTCAACATGTTGAATCGGTGTCGGCCAAAGGCTGTCTGCAAAAGAAATCACTCTGATTGGCTGTTCAGCTAGCGAATCAGTGCATGAGAAGCGAAACGGAAGTGAGGGACCCAAACAAACTATTAAGAAGGCAAATTTGAGATTTAATTGAACTCCAGCTCTCCACACAGGTTCGGGAAAGCCCCGTGAGCTTCTCGCTGTAGAGGAAAATGGAACGCACACGCTATTTGTTGTTTTTATATCACGCAGTCTGTTCTTCTTCTCTCGGTTATCACGCAGTCTGTCTTCCGGTTGTTCCTCTTTTGAATGACGAATACACACTACCGCCGCCTGCTGGTAAGGAGAGTTATTGCCACTCACGCCTGCGCAGTTCGTACGTGCTTCTTGGCCGTCGGCTGAAGTCTTTGCGGTGTGTTCCAGTGCGACACATGGCCAAGACGCAGAGACGCGAGGCGACACAACAGTCGGGGTCCGTCTGTGTCAGTTCTTTGGTGTCAGCTTGGTGTGTACGGGCCTTTAGCGTGAAGAGTCTGCTTTATGCGCTCCACAGTAGCCCCCCGCTACGAGGCTCCAGCGACTTGACAGTACACGAGCGTGCTCCACTACCCCCCCCAGCTGGCCCCCGAAAGTGTTTCTAGGAATAATTTTGGCCCTTGGACAAATGTAGTTGGTGATCCCTGCTTTACGTCAACAGACGCGCCGCAGCCACGTAGCCTTGTCAGCATGATGGAAGCGGATGAGAAAACAGTCCTTGGCCCAGTGAATGGAAAATTTACATTTAAAAAACGCCCGGATGGAACTGTGGATAGGAGCACCGTTCTTTGCAATTCCTGCAGCAAAAAAAATTCGTACCATGGGAGTACTTCAAGCCTGAAATATCACCTCAACGCAAAGCATTTAGCAGCTAGCTCGGTGCTAGCTAGCAGCGCCGCTGATGCTAAAGTGAGCGACCAGTCTTGTCAAGGCACTCTCGATCAGGCATTCAGACGCAGAATGAGTAAGTCTACCTGTGACAGATTAACCAACTCAATCACGAAATGGATTGCAATGGACTGCAGGCCAATTTCGGTGGTAGAGGACAGACCAAACACAGCCCTGCCAATACGGAGGAACTACCCGAGCAGCAGAGGGAGCAACTAATACAGGAGATTTCAACAAGATGGAACTCGTCGCTCGCCATGATCTCTCGCCTCCTGAAGAACCAGGAGGCTGTAAAGGCAACGCTGGGCCGACAGAAGCACAAGTTAGTCAAGTTGACCACATCTGAGTGGGACAAACTGCAGAGGCTGAGGACCCTCCTTGAACCATGCAGGTAAAAACAGCCACACACCCACATTTAACAGTTTTATTAAAATTGGATTTACTTGTTACTGTTTTTTTGCAACATAGTGCAAAAGAAGAGAGCAGCCTTGACATCTGAGAACGTAAACAAGCTAGTTTGTTTCAGCGACTGGCTGAGGGAGAAGTGAGAGGCCGATGGGTCCGTTAAGTTACACTACATGTTGATAAATGAAACTGTTATGGCCTATGTTGGTTTCTGAAATAATTCCTTAATGATACCAATTATGCGGATTCAGGCCTGGTCAAGGAACGACGGACCAGCTTTTTGATCTTGCAAGGATCCAGGAATGGAGTATGCCTATCCGATCCACATTTGTTTTGTGGAATTGGAGAAGGCGTATAAACTCAGGGCCATCCGATCTCTGTACATCAAATACAAGAGGTAACTTAAAGGTCACCTATTATGCAAAATGCACTTTTGGATATGTTTTATATATAATACATGTAATGTAATAAATGTGTGTCCGAAAATACAACCCTCTCTCTTTTCCTCCGCACCCACATCTCTAAAAACGGGGGAACAACGGACAGGGCCGTTTCTTCCTATAGGTGGACTATGCAGATGCACAGGGCCCCCGCGGCCACTAGGGGCCCCCAAGCTGAAAGTTCAGGTTCAACCTCAATATATTTGGGGAGAATTCAAATGAGCCGTCTTTATTTGTAGACAGCCAAGCTCCCTCCTGTGTTCGGTTAAGCATTATACGCTTACAAATCAAATGTAGGATATAAACACAACTAAACTGCAATGATAGCAAAGCTGTGGCTTGTGTTTTGGGGTAATAAAGTCCAAATCATCGTTGGGCTGTCACCCAATGAGTGACGTCTGAGGAAGATGAAAAATGTAAATTATACATTGTTGAGATAATGCTGCATCTCTTGCATTTATTGACTTAGAGGAGCTTTATTGTTTACCTTTTTAATACAATTTTTTGTAAGTTTCAATTGCTTGGTTTTTGTGAAGCCTGTTTTCCTCTTAAAGTGTAAGAGATTGATGCTTCTCCACAGATCACCTTAATCTGGCAGGCTTCAGAATCCCCTAGTTAAAAAACTAGGGCCCCCAAAAAGCTAGAAACGGCCCGGGTGAAACCGTGTCATCCTGCATAATAATAGGTGAGCTTTAAAGGGTTGTCTATTGCCGCTTTAAAGTGTATAAATCTTTGAACGTACCTTTTTGGTGCAACAGTCACTAGAGGAGTTGCCCACCAAAGCCTGTAAGCACACCCTTCCTTGTAAGACACTGTTCACCGAGTTGAGGAAACTGGATTTTCCAGCTCCAAGCAGACCTTGAAGAAAAATCCGGATCATCTGGCCTTCCGTCTTCGGTTGGAAGGCGTTCACAAACTTCAGAGTGCTTTGTTCATCACTGATCAGGGAGGGACACATTAGACTCAAACTGTGGCAGGAAATGTAAAGTATGTTACTGTAAGACATGAAGACTTTTTATCTAAATAAAGTTTGATTTACAATGTTATCAATCAAACTTTGTTTAAACAGAACTTTCAAACAAGTCAAAGTGACAAAATGTCGAAGTTTTAAAAATGATGTCGTAAAATAGAATTAAAAAAGTCATATTGATCAAATGTTGATATACAAAACATAATAAAATGTAATATAAATGATGAAAAATTAAGTGTAAATAATAAAACTATAGAATAATACAACACTGCACACAAAGGTTAAGCCGGTAATTTAGTTTATGATAAAAAAAAATGTAATATTTGCTGCTTCTCTCAGATTAAATGAAGCATAATGGCTGAACGCAGCATTGCCAAATGTTTTTGTGGAAGTCTAACGCAAGGCTATGTATGTAGTGCCTTTTTTATTAATAACAACCTTTCTTTCTACCTACCTACATTTTACAGTTAATAACATTTTTATTTTGATGATGACCTTTAAATTGATATGCATTAGATTTTTGGAAAACAAGTGATTCAAGAGCATAAATTGCTAACTTCAGATCACAAATTAGTAACATTGCACACCAATGAAAATTGTTTCGGATGAATTGCAATAAACTAAAACTGCTGAGTTATTAAGTTTGCTTTCAGGATGCAGACACACTTACTTCCAGTTGATATCCCTCCATGGTTTACTGAGAACTGACAAGGAAAATAAATGTTCAGATAAGACGAAACAATGGTGTAACTCTTGTAATTTAGTCCATCATTTAAAAACAGTCTTACGTGGAGACGGTGGAGCGGGAGAACTGCTCCTTCCTCCCATGGCTGCAGAGAAAAGAGTTAAAACTGAGCTGAACATTTAGATAAATAGTTGAGTGCACACCTCAGTAGAAAAGGCAAAAAGCAAATGAATATGTCAATGCTACAGAACACATGTTGTCCCATGATACGACTGAATGGCCACTCTACCTTTAATGATCTGTGCACTTGGTATTAGCTAGATCTACTTTAGTGGCTAGGATGAAAGCCCCGAGGGTTTGAACGTTTCATTTATTGGCTAAAAAAACCTGTATGAATCTCAACTGATGTTGTACCTTTAAAATACTCTCAGAAGTAATCAGACCAACGTCCAATGTTCTATTTTAAATGCACATTATATATTTAATGTTGCAATTAGCAGTGCAAGCATACCCTTAAGATTTATAATAAATATGATTATGCATTAATGAGGTAACACTGTCTAGAAGATGGTAAAAGGTAATGATCTAATCTTTGCTTTATTGTATGCTATGCCTCTCTGGGAACATCTAGTCCAGATTTGGTGACATTCTGATTATTATTTCCAGAGATACATGTGATAAGCCTGACTCAGCCCCCTTTAGAGGAGCCTATACATCTTTCCGTTATGGGGAGGTTACAAACATGAACGGAATTAAAAATGTTGCAGTAGAATATTTGTATACAACCATCCATTTCAAAAATATTAAAGTAATGAAGGAACATGGTTGTGCTTTGTTCTACCTCGGGAGGGTTACCTCAACTTTCAGGGGCCTTAGTTCCTCTACCCTAGACTTGGCTCTGTTTCGGTACTTGAACCAGCAACCCTCAGGTTCCCAAGTCCCTACAGACGGAGCCACTGTTTGTAGTTTGCTTTAGTTACTTCGTTTGTAAAGTCATGTGCACTACTTAGTTCGTATGTAAAGTCATGTGCTCTAACCACAGAACTTCCTCCTACAAAACTGCAAAACTGCAAAACTGCAGTTCCTCTTAACAACTAAGAGCACATGCAAAATCACACTTGGAAATCCTCACATTCATTAAAGAACACTTGATTTGAAAAACGTATTGGTCTTTATGTCTTCATCAAAAACAAAGTTAAAACAAACACACCCAAAATTCTCAACTCACATGACCTAACTCGATATACATTTATAACTCCCTATAACTCTAAATCAACTTTTTCCACTTTTTGTGTTTTACTGTTTGGATTTATTTGTATACCAATTAACTTGAGAAGAGCATATTTAAAGGTTTCCAAAATAATAAAACATTGGTCAATCTTTAATTTGTAAAACATATCTCTAAAAGTGTTTTATGAACCGTAAGATCTGAGTGAAACTAAACTCAACCAGACACAGCAAAGTGAATTAAGCACAACTACTGTATATAAACAACAGATTCTTGCCAGAAAACTGAATTATACCAATATGTGGATAACTTATCCACATATTGGTATAATTCAGTTTGATGATTTCCAAGTGTGATTTTGCATGTGCTCTTAGTTGTTAAGAGGAACTGCAGTTTTGCAGTTTTGCAGTTTTGTAGGAGGAAGTTCTGTGGTTAGAGCCAGTGTTGGGACTAACGCGTTACAAACTAACGCGTTACTGTAACGCAACTACCTTTTGCGGTAACTAATAACGTTACTAATGACCTATTCCCATTCAGTAACGCCGTTATAGTTACTGTGATTTAAATGGGTGCGTTACTGCGTTACATTATGTGATCCAACTGAACCGAATCTCCCTGCGGATGTAACTATCTTCTCACAGTACCATGGAAAAGAGAAAGTGACCAGAGAGGAGTGATGATTGGTTAACGCGGGGTAACATTTCAGGGTAAGCCAATCAGAGACAGAGTTGGGCGGGTCTTGCCTTATGGGGAAAATACACAGACATATAAACACTTGCTAACACACACACATACACGGCAACGCCCACCACTAGCACACACACACACAATGGCAGATGCAAGTATCAGCGAGAGCAGCAGCGCATTTACAACTTGGAGATATAACCACTATTTTCAATTTGTGGGGATAAAGGACGCAAAAAAGATTACGGTCAAATGTAAACTGTGTGCAGGACAGAAAGCATTGTCCACATCGAATAACAGCAATGCCAATCTCCTGAAGCACCTAACTAATGTGCATGGGGCTATAAAACTAGTCGCCAAAGACCCCACCGTCTCAACCTCCGGCAGTGACCCAGATGGATCAGCACCACCTGAACAGCCAAAACACGATTTTTTTAAATCGCCACATGTCGGCTGAAAGCACCTCTTCTAAAGTTTATCCACCATTATTGATTTTGTTTATGCTAAATGGCCAGATGTGAGGTCAATTATTTCACTGTTAGTTTGTTTTTGTGAGGCTGAACATAGTTTGTTTGTCTTCAGTGTCAGTCTGACAGTTTATTATTTATTTCATTGTTACTGCCAAAAGAGTGTAGTTGTTGTTATTTCATATTGCACTACTTAGAACTTGATTGTTGAGGCTACAATAAAGATGCCTGTCAAAATGTCTAAACATATCTTTTGTGTTTTATTGGTCCACTACATTTCATAATGATAATTGCTCCAATGATGGGGAGCTGTCTTTTCTCTTACTGTGCCACAGAACAACTCACACTTGGATTTTTATTGTTATTATTTTTAAAGTAAAGTAACTTGTTACTCGTTACTTTTATAATTTAGTAACTAATAAAGTAACTAGTTACTTTTTTGAGAGCAGTAACTATAACTATTACTAGTTACTTTTATAATTTAGTAACTAATAAAGTAACTAGTTACTTTTTTGAGAGCAGTAACTATAACTATTACTAGTTACTTTTTAAAAGTAACTTGCCCAACACTGTGGATAACACAACACTTTATCTACTCAGGTTTTACGTCTATTATACTTTTCTTATTGTATTCTGTTAAACACAAATTGCCAATCCACCAAAACAAAATCTAAAAACAAACTCATACCTGCTGTTGTTCTTGAAGAAGGTCAAATGAAGAAAGTGAGGGACTGAAATGTCTTTTATAATGTGGAGAGGACTTTCACTTTCACTTGCTGCACAACTTTTTCTTTTTTTTCTGGGCTTGTCACGTGTACCCTGAATTGTCACGTAGAGCTCAATGGATTACAAAATAAGGTAAAAAAAACAAATAGGCGTCGTGGGGTTGAAAATGAAAGTCCAGCGTATTTACTGACGTATTTTACTGTCGTAGAACACAATGTTTAAATGTCTTCAGCTTGTGTTAACCACAGTCCTTATTTCAGGATAACAACCAAAAACACATTCAGAAAACCATTGCACTCCAGACCAGGGGACAGGAAGTGATGTTGACACGTGTCAGGATTTTAGGACTCATTCCTGCACCACTCGGTGGTTTGATTCCCAGGTTTCTTATTTAGGAGATGATAAGGCGGATTAGATAAAGCTTATAGTTAGGGCTGATTAGATTCAGCCCCTTTAGCTGCTATAGGCAGAGAATAAAGCCTTCAGGTGAGTCTGATGATGAACTGTGTCTCTCATCAGATTCCTGTGAACTCACCCTGGACTCAAACACAGTGAGCAGAGCCCTCAAACTGTCTGACAACAACAGGAAGGTGACACGTGTGAGAGAGGAGCAGCCTGTGAACATTCTGGCTCACGCTGGGGTCAAAACGAAGGAAGGAGAGGGTGTGTGGTGAAAATGAAACTTATTGCCAGCCTGGGGGAAGTTCACAAAAACAAAATAGAACACGGCCCGCTATATCCCGAGGCTGTTTCGGCTCCGGGGATCCTCCTCTCAGGATCCAGCCTCTACTGCAAGAGAGACCAGAACCAGGTTACCAACATGCTTTTATTTAGTGACTGATTACCTGATTCTGGTCAGCTGTCTGGTCTCCGGCTGAGCCACTCCCATCACTCCAGCAGCAATTGAAATGTCTTGTTTTGCTTTACTATGCCCAACTAATGCACTAGGTTAGCATCCAGCAGTCTCTATGTGCTGGAGACCCTACTCTACATTTATATCAACACACTTTGGGGGTCTCTATGCTTGTGACTAATGTAAGTCGAAAGGGAAACAGTATCTTTGGGCCCACTGAAGTTTGTAGTACCGCCGTTTGGCCACTATGAAAGTGTGCCTCAGCGTCTGGATTTGGCACATTACATTATTACATTACATCACATGACATCACATGACATCACATGACATCACATGACATCACATGACATGACATGTCACTTGTTAGACGCTTTTATCCAAAGCGACTTACATACTCAATACTGTGGACAATCCCCACAGGAGCAATTTGGGGTGAAGTGTCTCAGGGACACAACGACATGCTGACTGCAGTGGGGTTTGAACCTGTGCTCCCCTGATCCCAACACCAAGGCTCTATCCACTGCGCCACACGCCTCCCAGGCTCAGACTAGGATGGGGGACTCTCTGTCCCCCATCCGTCCCTCTCTGTTGTCTCAGCCTCCGCCCGGCTGCTCGCTCTCATCAGGATCATTTCCACGACTCAAAACAACAACTGCTGCACACTTTGTCTCCGAAGCGCTGTGTTCACCTTCAGGGTTTTACTGTGAAAGCTTTGACATTCCTGCACGGCTCAGCGGAGGAAGCGTGAGACCTGCTGCACGACAACGGCCTTCCTCTGGTCCACGCTCAGGTAGGGCCTCATAGATACCTTCAAAATAAGACTACCTTTCAAAGTAATACCAAAAATATACCTTCAAAATAAGACTACCTTTCAAAATAAGAGTCTCTAACAGTCTCTCTGATTGGATGGATGTTCAGAGGGGCCCTCAGCAGCATCTGGAGGCTGAAAGAAGGGGCCGACGCTGGGCACTGAACCCTGCGTTGCCCCCCCCCCCCCCCCCAGCCTCTCTGTTGAAGGACAAAGCAGAGGGAAGAGGAGTGTGTTCACACACACTTCAACAGTCTTTCAGAGTTCAATCACGCCTGTTGTTGGATCCATTAGTCTGGGGGCCCCAAACTGAAGACCAGGGGCCCATAGGAGACCCAACAGTATGGTTATTGACTTGGAAACGAGCCAAGGCCAGTCTTTCTTCCACACTTACTGCAGCACACATCCTTTTTATATCTGAACTCAAATGAGAAATATATAGAAGAAAATTAAGATAGAAATAGTGACAAATATTTGATTAAAATGGTAGCTTTATAGAAATGTAGAAATGTAGAAATCGGGTTAAAAAATGTAGGAATATCATCAATGTATCTGAATTAAAACAACAGAAATGGGGGAAATATAAAAAACATGTGGAAATATATTTTGTTAAAATGAAAGCTATGCAGAAGTTACTTAAATTAGAAATTGGGTAACAAATATGGAAATATGTTCAATATATCTAAAAGATGTATTGAACATTAAAAATGAAGAAATATTATCAATATAACTGATTTCAAACAAAAGGTATATTAGAAAGAATTACAGTAAAAAAAGGAGAAAAATGAATTTAATGAAAGACATAAAGAAGACAACACAAATTAAATATGATATAAAAATGTGAACAATAAAGGTAAGAGCATTATTGTGCGGGAAATGGACGTTCTCTGATGTATTGCCTGTTTGTTTGCAGTTTACCTCCTGCAGCTCAAACCAAACTACATCTGACCTCATGAGATGAGATTATCTCCCATTATCTCTCCAGCAACCCTTCATTCAATGAATAAGACCCCAGCTGCTGCACGGCATGCTGGGAGAGGGACATTCTTTAACTTCATATTCTGTTCTCATACATATCATATTCTATTTACACGGATACAGACTTCTTGCACTATTTTTTATTTTTATATTTTATTATATATGTTGCATTGTTGGAGGAGCTCAGGTCAGGAGAGTCTCTTTGCCATTTCTACACTGTGGCTTCTGTGCATATGATGATTAAACCTTTGAATTTCAATTTGATGTGATGCTCAGATGTTACAAACCTCTCACTGGTCCCCGGCTTGAGCTTCAATCTCAGGATCCATGTATTTGTGATCCTCTCCAGAATGGAAGTAGTCATCACATACAGAGCATCAACTAGTTCCTGAACAGTGTCCTTCACATGCTGATATCCAAGAGAGGGAGTTACACAGTCACAAGATGGAGGAATAGAAAGCAGTATTCAGTGTTTAGTTCAGATTAGCTCCACGTCAGAAATGATCATGCTTGTCAGATGTCTATCTCCATAGAGGCTGAATCATCATGTTAATCACATAGCTATCATATGCCTCAAACAGTCCTGATGCTCTTCTAGGTAATCATACATCCTGTCATGTACTCAGCTACAGTTGGGATACCTTTGTTAGCATGCTACTCTCATATTGGAAGAGGACATTCAGGATTTTCCCAACACTCCAAAATATATTATACTACGCACACTCTCTTCTAATAATAATATAAATATACCGTAGATTTCCACCCAAAGGTCAGGACTGTCTGAGAGTTCACAGACGTTGGAGTCGGTGTGGAAACATTTTCACTTTTCCTCCACAAACACAGTGTTCTGCAGAGGAGGAAGCAGCTGCAGGGCAGAAGATAGAACACTGACAAGCCAAGGAAATCCCATTGCAGTGTTAGAAAGACTGACATCCATCCCCTGTTGGTTCCAGTCTAACCATTCATCTAAACCAATCAAAGATCTCCAATTACATTTATAGAGACACTCCATACTGATATACACCTGAACATCAGCAGGAGAGGACTCTTTAAAGTAGAGACACTACATACTGATATACACCTGAACATCAGCAGGAGAGGACTCTTTAAAGTAGAGACACTACATACTGATATACACCTGAACATCAGCAGGAGAGGACTCTTTAAAGTAGAGACACTACGTACTGATATACACCTGAACATCAGCAGGAGAGGACTCTTTAAAGCAGAGACACTACATATTGATATACACCTGAACATCAGCAGGAGAGGACTCTTTAAAGTAGAGACCCTACATACTGATATACACCTGAACATCAGCAGGAGAGGACTCTTTAAAGTAGAGACACTACATACTGATATACACCTGAACATCAGCAGGAGAGGACTCTTTAAAGTAGAGACACTACGTACTGATATACACCTGAACATCAGCAGGAGAGGACTCTTTAAAGTAGAGACACTATATACTGATATACACCTGAACATCAGCAGGAGAGGACTCTTTAAAGTACAGACACTACATACTGATATACACCTGAACATCAGCAGGAGAGGACTCTTTAAAGTAAAGACACTACATACTGATATACACCTGAACATCAGCAGGAGAGGACTCTTTAAAGTAGAGACACTACATACTGATATACACCTGAACATCAGCAGGAGAGGACTCTTTAAAGTAGAGACACTACGTACTGATATACACCTGAACATCAGCAGGAGAGGACTCTTTAAAGTAGAGACACTATATACTGATATACACCTGAACATCAGCAGGAGAGGACTCTTTAAAGTAGAGACACTACATACTGATATACACCTGAACATCAGCAGGAGAGGACTCTTTAAAGTACAGACACTACATACTGATATACACCTGAACATCAGCAGGAGAGGACTCTTTAAAGTAGAGACACTACATACTGATATACACCTGAACATCAGCAGGAGAGGACTCTTTAAAGTAGAGACACTACATACTGATATACACCTGAACATCAGCAGGAGAGGACTCTTTAAAGTAGAGACACTACATACTGATATACACCTGAACATCAGCAGGAGAGAACTCTTTAAAGTAGAGACACTACATACTGATATACACCTGAACATCAGCAGGAGAGGACTCTTTAAAGTAGAGACACTACATACTGATATACACCTGAACATCAGCAGGAGAGGACTCTTTAAAGTAGAGACACTACATACTGATATACACCTGAACATCAGCAGGAGAGGACTCTTTAAACACGTAAAGAGTTTTATCTGATCATACATCCGGAGCTTTATATCTGAAGTGAAGATCAGGTGCATTCCTCCACTTCTAATGAGATTCTTTTCATTTCTAATGAATTCCTCCAATATGCCCGAGGGAGGGAGGAGGGTCTTTTTTGGATAATAATGGGGTGGGGGGGGGGGGGGGGGGGGGTGGCAGATGGCTGACAGGACGAGAAGACAAAAGTGAGTAAGAGTTTCTCCGTCTGAGCGAGAAGACACAAAACAGGGGGGGGGGGGCACACTGACACCTGTTAACCTCAAAATCCCTTTAATATTCAGGTCTTATTTCATTCAGTGGAGATTCAAAACGCAGGGTTGTGCGTATGAAGGTTTCATCTGAAGCCTCTGGTCCTTCAGTCTTCAGGTTGAAAGCCCCTCAAGCCCCTCAAGCCCCTCAAGCCCCCCCCTCTCTTCATGCTGTCTAGCTTTGATGGAAAATAACATGGCAATAAATAAAGCTATGTTTTCGATTTTGTTGCACAGTGGATAGTAAAGGACGCTGACTGCAGGTCCAAAGGGCAGTTTGCACACAACCTGATATAAAATATAGATCTTGGCGCACAAATAATAATAATAATAATAATAACAGGTTCCATTCGTACGGCGCCTTCAACGGACCAGAGGCCGCTTCACAGGGTGGGAAAAAACAAACAAACAAGAACGGCAAATAATAAAGTACAAATGAAATGAACAAAGAGCTGCTGAGTCCCATCAGCTATCGGTCAAAGAGCTAAAACCTTTGTGTTTTTGGAAGGCACCTGACTTTTATTAACTTGACCTTATCTTGTCTTTGCGGCCGTTCATTTGTACTTGTCTCCAACAGTAGATTAACTCGGACTTGTTTCATCTCAAAGTGTTTTGACTTGGACTTGTGTCTCGTCTCTTTCCTTCGGTTCTAACTGTAACTTCTTTTGGCGTTGTTGGTGTTTTGACTGGATATTGTCTTTGTCTGATCTGCAGTTTGACTCGGACTCGTCTCTAATAAGCGTTTAGTCTGAGACTCGTTGTCTTGTGGGCACTGGACTTGGACTTAAGTCGGACTTGCCTTGGCTTTGTCCGTGTTTTGACTGTGAAATTGTCTTTGTCTTTTGTACGTTTGACTTGGACTTGTGTCTTCTTCTCTCTCCTTGGGTTTTAACTCGTCTTGGCCTTGTTGGTGTTTTGACTGGATATTGTCTTCGTCTGATCTGCATTTTGACTCGGACTCGTCTCTCTAATGAGTTATCTTTTAGAAAAGGGAATAAAAGCAGTTTTTGAGTTCAGCTAGGAACACTTGATGAATGAAAATATTCCCTCAGTGGGGAAATCTCGTCTCCCAGCTGTCCAGGTTTCAATGGGGGGGTCAGATGTGTTTGGGTTCATTGTGCTGCCCCCCCCCCCTCTGTTAGCGCTCTGTTAGCACACTGAAGCTCCAGTCCGCCGTGCCCTTTGACCTCTCAGGAAGTAAGCCTCAGAGCTCCTGATTCTGCAGAAGGCATGTGTTTTAATAATCAACGAGTGTTTTTAAAGGTTATTTCTTGCTGCTGGAGGAAGAGCTTCGGTCAGATACTCACAGGTTCTGAGAAAGTCTCGGATAAGTCCTGTTGTCGTACAGCAGGACATGAATCTGCTTTTCTTTATAGCAGGGCTGAAGACACATCTATGTTGATATCAAGATGGTCTCAAGGTTGGAAGTCTATTTTCAGAAACCAACCTGTCAGCCTCTCCGTCTCCAGTCTGCACTTCTGAATCTTTATTGTGTTGATCGGGCTTTTCTCCGACTCGTTGCCGTTTCTTTTACTCAAACTTGTCTCGTCTTGTTGGTGTTTGTGTTGGATCTGACTTGGACTTGTGTCTTTCTCTTTTCTTGGCTTTTAACTCGGACTCGTCTCAGCGTTGTTGGTGTTTTGGATGGAAATTGTCTTGCCAGACTCGTCTCTAATAAGCGTTTAGTCTTAGACTTGTCTTGTGGTCACTGGACTTGGACTCGCTTATCTTCACTTGTTTAACTCGGACTTGTCTTGGCTTTGTGGATGTTTTACTTACTAGAAATTGTCTTTTTCATTTGTACGTTAGCCTTGGACTTGTGTCTTGGGTTTTAACTCGGACTTGTCTTGGCGTTGTTGATGTTTTGACTCGTGTTCGACTAGAAATGATCTTTGTCTGAATGCATTTTGACTCGGACTCGTCCCTTATGAGCGTTTAGTCTCAGGCACTGGACTTGTATTAACTCAGACTTGTCTTTGTGGCAGTTTCATTTGTACTTTCAGCTTGTTCGACTGGGTCTAGTGCATTGACTTGTCTCTGGAGTGTGTTTGGGGTTTTGACCGGCTGTTTTATCGCTAAAGAAAAACACAATGGATATTCACGGAGCTGACGGCAGACTGAAATATGTACATATTCGTGCAGTTTTACACACTGGGCTTCTGTGTTAGAAACATGCTGAACTACACACTTCCTCCCTGGGAAACATGTGGAAACTGAAGCTGGGTGAGGCGCTGCAGCTTCTTAAAATAGCAGCGGTGATGATCTCAGAGAAAATCACTCGACATTCCTGCAAAACCAAAATAAACAGAGGACAGAAAAGTCTGGTTTAACGTCATGGAAGAGGGGAGGAAAGAGGGGGGGGGGGAGGTTATACAAAAGCTGAGTGTGTCTGAAGCCCCTCCCTTCCTCTGTTCTCCCCTCAGAGAGGAGGGGGAGGAGGGAGGAGCAGCTGGAGGCTCAGAAGAGAGGAGGACGAGCATGAAGGAGCTTCACTGAGCAGCAAACACACAACGGTAAAAAGTGCACTTTATTCCTTTTGTATCCATCTGCTTGTCTGGGACTGCGTTTGGTAGTTTGAGGGATTTGAACATGAAAAAAGCATTTCAAAATAAGTTAAAAACACTCATGTATGTGCACTGTTTTAGTTAAATACCTACGACGTAAAACAAGAGGACACTGGTTGAACCAAATAAGAAAAAGTCATAACTTTAGTTTGTGGGAGCAGCAGTGGAAATACGTACAGAGGTGAGAGTACTGATCGTTTCAGTCCTTGTTGTGGTAATAGTTGTAGAAGAAGTAGTTCCTGTCACAGCTGTATTCACTTCTGTTCATGCACCTTCATTATGGCTTTGTTTTAGGGAGTTTAATATGAAAGAAATGGGTTTTGGCGTTTTTTAAAGTCCTTTAGATATCGGTGAAAGACATATCATTTAAAACCAGCAGATTTTCATCTTAATGCATGTGTTTTATTTAAATACCGACAGCATGTTGTCTAAAAGAGGCCAGAATGAGAAGGAAGACTTTAAATCAGATGTAAATAAATCGTAACTTTGTAGGAGCAGCAGTAGAAAGAGGATGTAGTACTGATAGTTTCAGTAGTTGTTGTGGTAGAAGAAGTAGTTCCTGTCACAGCTGTATTCACTTCTGTTCATGCACCTTCATTATGGCTTTGTTTGTTGATTACTGCGTCTTATAGAGTTAGTCATCTTGATCTGAGGTAATGGGTTTTCAGTACGGAGGCCGTCAGGTGCCAACGCGCTAAAACCATCAGGAGAAACAGCTCCAGAAAGGATGCAGATATAAAAACCCAAATGTTCCACATGAAGAAACATCTCCAGCAACTTGACAACACATGAGAGTGACGACACTAAAGAGTGACGCACACAGCAGGAGACCAGGGGACACTAAAGAGTGACGCACACAGCAGGAGACCAGGGGACACTAAAGAGTGACGCACACAGCAGGGACCAGGGACACTAAAGAGTGACGCACACAGCTGGGAGACCAGGGGACACTAAAGAGTGACGCACACAGCTGGGAGACCAGGGGACACTAAAGAGTGACGCACACAGCTGGAGACCAGGGGACACTAAAGAGTGACGCACACAGCTGGGAGACCAGGGGACACTAAAGAGTGACGCACACAGCTGGAGACCAGGGGACACTAAAGAGTGACGCACACAGCTGGGAGACCAGGGGACACTAAAGAGTGACGCACACAGCTGGGAGACCAGGGGACACTAAAGAGTGACGCACACAGCTGGAGACCAGGGGACACTAAAGAGTGACACACAGCTGGGACCAGGGGACACTAAAGAGTGACGCACACAGCTGGAGACCAGGGGACACTAAAGAGTGACGCACAAGCTGGAGACCAGGGGACACTAAAGAGTGACGCACACAGCTGGAGACCAGGGGACCACTAAGAGTGACGCACACAGCTGGAGACCAGGGGACACTAAAGAGTGACGCACACAGCTGGAGACCAGGGGACACTAAAGAGTGACGCACACAGCTGGGACCAGGGGACACTAAAGAGTGACGCACACAGCTGGGAGACCAGGGGACACTAAAGAGTGACGCACACAGCTGGGACCAGGGGACACTAAAGAGTGACGCACACAGCTGGGACCTTGGTGATGTTCAGGATGATAAAGCTGAACAACTGTCTCTGCTGTTACAAACTTTCCTAAAATGTTGTCTGGTCTTATTTTAACAATGTGGTCACATGACTCCTTCTGATGTTACTGCAGATCTGTCAGTATGTCTGAAAGATCTAGGTTAGCTAACGTAGCTATCCTAGATCTTTCAGACATACTGACAAACACTTCCAGTTATGAAACCTTTATGTTTTATTGTAAAGTTGGTGCCTGTGGGTCCATAGCGCTTCCTTTTTGCCCGAAGGCCACCATGAGGTCAATCTGGAAATATCTTCTGATGCAGAAGATATTTATTTGTGTGTTTCTATGCATCAGTTTTCACTTCCTGGTTTCCTCCTGCAGCAGCGATGGGAAACTCGGACAGTCTCGTCGTCTCCCCGGCTGTATCCTCCGCCTCGCTACGTTTCTCCTCCAGGAGGGAGGAGCTGCCGTCGGCCCGAAGCTGGTGGAGGAGTCAGGGAGTCAGTGGGAGGAAGGGGAGGACGAACACCCCCCAAAACACCTTCATCCCCAAAAACACCTTCACCCCCAACAACACCTTCACCCCCCAAAACCCCTTCACCCCCAAACCTTCACCCCCAACACCTTCACCCCCAACAACACCTTCACCCCCAACAACACCTTCACCCCCCCACCTTGCACCTCCTGGAGCTACCAGCCCGGAGCAGCCTCTCCTGAAAGGTACCTGCAGACTAAATAATACAATATTATTCTCTCTGTGAAAAGATTCTGACATTTTTACTTTTAATTCTAAAAGGTACTGATATTACGCCGTAAAAAGCACGAATACTACACTGTAAAATATATTAATATCACACTGTAAAATTATTACTAGTACCACACTGTAAAAAGTAGTGATACTACTCTATAAAAGGTATTATTACCACACTGTAAAAAGTATTGATACCACACTGGGAAAAATATTGATAACACACTGTAAAAAGTACTAATACTACACTGTAAAAAGTAACAATACCACACTGTAATTCAGGTTAAGAGACACAAGGAGGTAAAAGGTATGATAATAAAAATAAATAAATAATGATTTCTCGCCGACAGATAAGACACAAGTGAATAGATGCAACAATATAAAACCCCATTAAACAAAGTGAACATATAGGTACAGAAATACAAATAAAAAGATAATCACTGACCACTACAAAGGTCAGTTTTCAAGATGGCCGAAAATTCCTTAAAATACCCTAACATTTTTTTGTCTAAACGTGTGTTTTGGGGGCCTAGAAATCCATTGGACTTGTCTAAATTGCAATAATAGGATTACTTAATTTTTAAATCCTATATTTTGGTTTGCCAGTGCCTTATAATGACATGACTCCATTATTACTCATCCCAGTCAGAGATGTTGGTGATCTAAGAATCCAATTAGCAAATTTAAATGATTGTGGGAATTAAGTATATATTTTTTTAAGTTCTTGTGTTTCTCTTATTTTCCTACGATACTGTTATGATTGGCTGTGAAGAAGAAAATATGAAGGACAGACCATCTATTTCTATTCATTTATTTTTGAGAAAGGGGCAGGTGACATCAGATTATTGTCTTCTCCCTGCTCCTCGTGCGTTTACAGAGAGATGTTCTGTAAATAATGTGATACATTAAGTTGTGCATACTATGAAAAATGAAACGAAATGAAATGTAATTATAGGTACAATTACATATTATAAATAAAGCTTTATTCTGTGTTCCCCCCCCTCAGGCGGCGCGCTGGGCTCTTCTCTGGGGGGAGTAACGGGGCTGGAGGGGGGGGTGACTCCCCCAAAGTGCTGCTCACTAAAGACGGCAGTAACGGCAGCTCGCTCAGCTCCGACGGGTCCTGGTTCGATTCCCCATGGGGGGGGGAGCTGACAGACAAACCCCCCTCCACCACCTTCTCCTCGGGGGACAGCGGCCTCGGAGACTCTCTGATCCTGATCCCTGTCCTGAAGACTCTGAAACCTCCATGGCCCCCGGTAGACCCCCAAATATCTCATTTATTTTATTTATTTATTTTAAAAATGTTTTTTTTTATTTACAAGATCTGAGTACT
>CM062281.1:29457789-29470289 GCA_031216635.1 Dissostichus eleginoides | reverse complement strand
TATTTATGTCTTAATGTGTGCATATGTACAAATGTGTCAGCTGATTTTGTATATATAGGTATATAGATATTTGTATACATATTTGTATATATATTTGTATTTTGTATTCCTCTGGATTGTGGGAAACGGTGTTTCGATTTCTCGGTCTGTACACACAAACTGAAAGATTGACAATAAAGTGGACTTTGACTCTTTAAAAGAGTCTTAGTGCACCAGCAGCAGTTTGAAATGCACTCCCTGACAAGTTGTTTTCTGTGGGGTTTCCTCAGGTGTGCAGCAGGGGCCAGCTGCCGGACACCACGAAGGGAAGAACCAGAACCAGCACCAGCACCCAGGTAAAAACAGAAAACAGAGCCCAGTCTGCTCTGATTGGTCAACCACTTAGAGATGTCCTGCCCACTTAGCCTATCAGGTACAATGTGTTGGAGCTGCTAGCCAATAGGAGCCAAGTGTTATTTAGTGATGGATTCTCCCAGATTATTTTCCCAGAATGCCTTTGTCCTCCAGTTAAATGCCCCTCCCCCCCCACATGAAGACCCCCCCTCATATCCCTGTTTTGTGATAATAGACTGAATATGATTTAATGAATTAATGTGTGTGTGTGTGTGTGTGTGTGTGTGTGTGTGTGTGTGTGTGTGTGTGTGTGTGTGTGTGTGTGTGTGTGTGTGTGTGTGTGTGTGTGTGTGTGTGTGTGTGTGTGTGTGTGTGTGTGTGTGTGTGTGTGTCAGAGGGAGACAGCACCCCCTGCTGGACGTCCTGCAGCTCAAACGGTGCGTTCACTGACTCACTGATCCCTATAAACACTTTCTCATGTTACGTGGTGATGTCACACTGTACATCTCGTCTGTTTTTACCTGCTTCATTTCAATTAAATTAACCTGAACGCTGCTCCTCTGCTGCTTCAGGAGTGTGAGCGTCTCTCAGGAAGTCTCTCTCTGAACTCTGCAGAGGACTTTGGTGAGAACACACACACACACACACACACACACACACACACACACACACACACTTTTTAAAATCTTGAAAAAAAAACAGCAGATTTTCACTCCCTGATCTCTGTCCTCCACAGTTCTGCTTCCTGTTTGTGACGACGAGCTGCAGAGAGAGGTGAGAGACACACACACACACACACACACACACACACACACTCTTCCTCCTCCTCTTCCTCCTCCTCCTCACCTGCAGAATATTTTCCCACAATGCACCCTGAGGCTCAGACACCTTCCTGTGTCACATGACCTCTGCTAATCTGATAATACACTCTGTGTGTGTGTGTGTGTGTGTGTGTGTGTGTGTGTGTGTGTGTGTGTGTGTGTGTGTGTGTGTGTGTGTGTGTGTGTGTGTGTGTGTGGTGTGTGTGTGTGTGTGTGTGGTGTGTGTGTGTGTGTGAATCTGAGCTGGGGGGGGTTAATGGCGTCTGTTCGGGTTAGCGGGTTAGCGTAGACCTCTGAGGGTCCAAAACCCCCTCGACCAATGGGAGCTCTTTGCTGGGTTCTGCCGGAGGAGGACGAGGAGGTGCTGCAGGAGGAAGAGGAGGGTGGAGGAGGAAGAGGAGGAAGAGGAGGAAGATGTGGGGGTGGTGTTCTGAGCTGCTGTCTGCCGTCAGAGAGACTCCTGGTAACTGCTAATCAGAAGTGATTCTATTATTACAGCAGCTTGAGGACTACACATTACTAACAAGGAACACAATGAGTAAATACAACTGATAGCAGATCAGTAAACCTGACCCCCCCCGTAAAGAAGAATCTGTCTTAATTATTACCCATTAAGTATTGCTCTTCCTTACAGAGAGGAAATCTTCCTGCGGTTCCGTGATGCGTTCATGACCCCTTTAGAGATGTATTGTTGAATATGTTCCTGTGTGGGGGGGTGGGGGTGTGTGTGTGTGGGGGGGGTGAATGTATGGTCCTGTCAGCAGTTATTAGAGCGTGGCTGCAGGATGATGAACGAGCGTCCTCCCCCAGGGTCGAACTGGAACCATCAGAAACATTGTTCTAGTTATGTTTCTTCTGTTTCTATATTTCTTCTATTTCTTCTGTTTCAATGTTTCTTGTATTTCTATGTTTCTATTTATTCTGTTTCTATATTTCTTAAGTTTTTTCTATTTCTTCTGGTTCTATATTTCTTCTTTTTCTTGTATTTCTCTGTTTCTATTTCTTCTATTTCTATATTTATTATATTTCTTCTGTTTCGACATTTATTATATTTCTTCTATTTCTTCTGTTTTTATTTCTATATTTCTATTTATTCTGTTTCTATATTTCTTCTATTTCCTCTGTTTCTATGTGTTCTCCTGCTTCCTGTATGTCATGACGTAAACAACGAGGCGTTAAAGTGCCCTACGTTTCTTTCTGTTCTCAGAACGTAGAGCGGGTCCACGCTCTCTACCAAACCTTCCCAGAATGCCGAGCGGCGGAGCCTGACGTCCCCAGGAACCCTTACCTGAGCCCCCCCCACCTGAACCCCGCACACCTGAGCCCCCCCCACCTGAGCCCCCCCCAGCGGCTGAGGAAGGTCATCCAGGAGCTGGTGGACACCGAGAAGTCCTACGTCAAGGTGAGCACCTGAACTACACACTGATTACACATACAGCAATAATACCTTAAAGTGCATTCTGCTTGATAGGAGACCTTTAAGACTACAGAGTAACTCTACTGGAGAAACACAGTATTATTATTTAGTTGTAATTGAGTTGTTTTTGCTGTTTGTGAATGTCTAAGTGTCTAAGTGTGTATTCTGTAGTAAAACATATAAATATGTTATTATGTCTCACGAAGGACCTGGAGTGTCTGTTCGACCTTTACCTGACCCCGCTGCAGGCGGAGAGCTTCCTCAGTAAAGGAGAGGTAAACAAACAATAACTTTATTAACAAACAGTGTGTTGTTAGAGTGAAGAGGCGTTCAGGTGCAGTGGTTCTTCTGATAACAGTGTGTGTGTTAGAGTGAAGAGGCATTCAGGTGCAGTGGTTCTTCTGTTAATAGTGTGTTGTTAGAGTGAAGAGGCGTTCAGGTGCAGTGGTTCTTCTGATAACAGTGTGTTGATGGAGGGAGGAGGCGTTCAGGTGCAGTGGTTCTTCTGATAACAGTGTGTTGTAGAGGGAGGAGGCGTTCAGGTGCATGGTTCTTCTGATAACAGTGTGTGTGTTAGAGTGAGAGGCGTTCAGGTGCAGTGGTTCTTCTGTTAATAGTGTGTTTTAGAGGAAGAGGCGTTCAGGTGCAGTGGTTCTTCTGATAACAGTGTGTTGATGGAGGGAGGAGGCGTTCAGGTGCAGTGGTTCTTCTGATAACAGTGTGTTGTTAGAGGGAGGAGGCGTTCAGGTGCACTGGTTCTTCTGATAACAGTGTGTGTGTTAGAGTGAAGAGGCGTTCAGGTGCAGTGGTTCTTCTGATAACAGTGTGTTGTTAGAGTGAAGAGGCGTTCAGGTGCAGTGGTTCTTCTGATAACAGTGTGTTGTTAGAGTGAAGAGGCGTTCAGGTGCACTGGTTCTTCTGTTAATAGTGTGTTGTAGAGTGAGGAGGCGTTCAGGTGCAGTGGTTCTTCTGATAACAGTGTGTTGTTAGAGTGAAGAGGCGTTCAGGTGCACTGGTTCTTCTGTTAATAGTGTGTTGTTAGAGGGAGGAGGCGTTCAGGTGCAGTGGTTCTTCTGATAACAGTGTGTGTGTTAGAGTGAAGAGGCGTTCAGGTGCAGTGGTTCTTCTGATAACAGTGTGTTGTTAGAGTGAAGAGGCGTTCAGGTGCACTGGTTCTTCTGTTAATAGTGTGTGTTAGAGTGAACAGGCGTTCAGTTGAGTGGTTCTTCTGATAACAGTGTGTTGATAGAGGGAGGAGGCGTTCAGGTGCAGTGGTTCTTCTGATAACAGTCTGTTGATAGAGGGAGGAGGCGTTCAGGTGCAGTGGTTCTTCTGATAACAGCGTGTTGATGGAGGGAGGAGGCGTTCAGGTGCAGTGGTTCTTCTGATAACAGTGTGTTGTTAGAGTGAGGAGGCGTTCAGGTGCAGTGGTTCTTCTGATAACAGTGTGTTGTTAGAGCGAGGAGGCGTTCAGGTGCAGTGGTTCTTCTGATAACAGTGTGTTGATGGAGGGAGGAGGCGTTCAGGTGCAGTGGTTCTTCTGATAACAGTGTGTTGATGGAGGGAGGAGGCGTTCAGGTGCAGTGGTTCTTCTGATAACAGTGTGTTGTTAGAGTGAGGAGGCGTTCAGGTGCAGTGGTTCTTCTGACAACAGTGTTTGTTAGAGTGAAGAGGCGTTCAGGTGCAGTGGTTCTTCTGATAACAGTGTGTTGTTAGAGTGAGGAGGCGTTCAGGTGCAGTGGTTCTTCTGTTAACAGTGTGTTGTTAGAGTGAAGAGGCGTTCAGGTGCAGTTTTTCTTCTGATAACAGTGTGTTGTTAGAGTGAAGAGGCGTTCAGGTGCAGTGGTTCTTCTGATAACA
This sequence comes from Dissostichus eleginoides, assembly GCA_031216635.1. Classification (NCBI taxonomy): domain Eukaryota; kingdom Metazoa; phylum Chordata; class Actinopteri; order Perciformes; family Nototheniidae; genus Dissostichus; species Dissostichus eleginoides. The sequence continues at coordinate 29,465,858 of CM062281.1, read as the reverse complement.
GTGTGTTGTTAAAGTGAAGAGGCGTTCAGGTGCAGTTTTTCTTCTGTTAACAGTGTGTTGTTAGAGTGAAGAGGCGTTCAGGTGCAGTTTATCTTCTGATAACAGTGTTTGTTAGAGTGAAGAGGCGTTCAGGTGCAGTGGTTCTTCTGTTAACAGTGTGTTGTGAGAGTGAAGAGGCATTCAGGTGCAGTGGTTCTTCTGATAACAGTGTGTTGTTAGAGTGAAGAGGCGTTCAGGTGCAGTTTTTCTTCTGATAACAGTGTGTTGTTAGAGTGAAGAGGCGTTCAGGTGCAGTGGTTCTTCTGTTAACAGTGTGTTGTTAGAGTGAAGAGGCGTTCAGGTGCAGTTTATCTTCTGATAACAGTGTTTGTTAGAGTGAAGAGGCGTTCAGGTGCAGTGGTTCTTCTGTTAACAGTGTGTTGTGAGAGTGAAGAGGCATTCAGGTGCAGTGGTTCTTCTGGCCCTCAGATGGAGGCTCTGTTCGGGTGCCTTCCTGAGATGCTGGACTTCCAGAGAGTCTTCCTGCAGACGCTGGAGGAGAAAATCACTTCCTGTCCCAACCTGGAGGCGCCGGAGCAGCTGCAGGTACACTCAGAATACACTTACCTTAAATAACACTTACCTTAAACTAATCTCTGTTACCTTAACTTAAATTGGGTAAACTCAAATTGACTTATCCTTAAATTAACTTACCTTTAATTAAACTTACCTTAAACATGCTCTCCGTTACCTTACCTTAAATTAATTTAACCTCAAATTAAAATTACCTTAAATTAAACCTACCTTAAATTAACTTACCTTAAATTAAACCTACCTTAAATTAACTCAACTCAACTTATCTTACCTTAACTTACCTTAAATGAAACTTCCCTTAAATTAACTTAAATTAAACTTACCCTAAATTAAACATACCTTAAATTAACTTACCTTAAATTAAACTTACCCTAAATTAAACATACCTTAAATTAACTTACCTTAAATTAAACTTACCTTACGTTAAACTTACCTTAAATTAACTCAACTTAACTTACCGTAACTTAACTTACCTTAACTTAACTTACCTTAGCTTAAATTAATTTACCTTAAATTAAACTTACCTTAAATCAACCTAACTTACCTTAAATTAAACTTACCTAAAATAACTTAGCTTAAATTAACTTAACTTACCCTAAATTTAACTTATCTTAAATTAAACTTACCTTAAATTAACTCAACTTAACTTACATTAAACTTATCTTAAATTAACTGAACTTACCCTAAATTAAACTTACCTTAAATTAAACTTACCTTACATTAAACTTATCTTAAAATAACTTACCTTAAATTACCTTAAATGAAACTGTTAACTTAATTCAAATGACCTTAACTTAACTTAAAGTAACTTACTCCTCTCTCTCTGTTAACTTAATTCAAATGACCTTAACTTAAAGTAACTTAACTTAAAGTAACTTACTCCTCTCTCTCTGTTAACTTAATTCAAATGACCTTAACTTAACTTAAAGTAACTTACTCCTCTCTCTCTGTTAACTTAATTCAAATGACCTTAACTTAACTTAAAGTAACTTAACTTAAAGTAACTTACTCCTCTCTCTCTCTGAATGGATCGATGAACTCTCCTCTCTCTCTCAGAAACTGCTCTTGTCGCTCGGCGGGTCGTTCCTGCTCTACGCCGATCGCTTTAAGCACTACAGCGGCTTCTGTGCCAATCACCTGAAGGTGCAGAAGGTCCTGGAGAGAGGTGCGTTCAAAGACTCACTTAGCTAGTTTAATTTATACTTTCTCTTTCAAGCTTTAATATTCTAGAAATAGTTTATTATTCCCTTTTATTTTAGTGATTTTTATTATTTAAGTTTTGCTTTATTTGGTAATACTTTTTTATTTTAGAAAAACTTATATTAATATTTTATTATTGCTTCTTATTTTAGTTATACTTTATTATTTAAAGAGAAGTTTACTAGTTTTTTAAAATAAACTTTATTGTTCTCTCAGCAAAGACAGACGCAGCCTTTAAGCACTTCCTGGAGACGAGGAATCCGACCAATCAGCACTCAGCGTCTCTGGAGTCGTTCCTGATTAAACCTGTGCAGCGAATCCTGAAATATCCTCTGTTACTGAGAGAGCTGGTGACCCTGACCCCCCCACACACACCTGAACACACACACCTCACAGGTAAACACACACACACCTGAACACACACACCTGAGGCCTGTACGGATATGGATATGTTTGAGTTACCCGGCTTACCTAATCCAAAACAAACGCGCTCTCGCTAAGCGGTCCTAAATCCATGACTTAAACACTTGATCCAGGATCAAAGCCACATAGCTGCACCTGCAAGGTGAACACAGCTGGTAACAGAACAAGTGTTTGAATGCGTCCATTAACAGGTTTATGATATCACTGCCCCGTCTAAGACACGATCTGACTTTCATTACATTTGACTCCAGTGTTTCCTCAACTTAATGTGTTGCTTAAAATAATCCTTCTGCAGACAGTATGTGACACTGTGAGTGTTGCACGGCCAGATCCGGCTCAGCTGACTCAGATAAGGAGATATATGATACATTATGATGTGATATGATGTGATATGAATGATAATGGGACACATCCACGTCTGCACTCACAGTGCCGCGGACTGTACGTAATGTTACTTTGATCCGGTTACTTGTGTTGTGGCAGATATTTCAGTAAGCTTTCTTAACGCTAATGTTATAATAGTCAGATTGCTCTGAAGATGGGAGGTGATATTCTATTCATGTTCACGTTCACACAGTCGGTGATTTTTGCCGGCCGTCTTTCCTGCAACGGCAGTTTTTCTGTATTTCCTTTCTCCTGTAATATGACTTGATCGCTTTAAACTCCGCACACTGAGCTCTGATTGGTCAGCAGGCGGTGCTTTCACTGAGTTGATCTCACACACACACACACACCTGAACACACACACCTGAACACACACACCTCACAGGTACACACACCCTCCTGAACACACCTGCTGTCAGGTCTCAGTGTCTCCCTCTGCTGTCCCTCAGAGGCGCTGCGGGCGATGGAGGACGCGGCGTCGCACATCAACGAGATGCAGAAAATCTACGAGGAGTTCGGCTGCGTGTTCGACCAGCTGGCTGCAGAACACACTGACAAACAGGTACACACACACACCTGTCACACACACACACCTCTCACACACACCTGTCACACACACCTGTCACACACACACACCTGTTACACACACACACCTGTCACACACACACACCTGTCACACACACACACACCTGTCACACACACACACCTGTTACATACACCTGTCACACACACACACACCTGTCACACACACACCTGTTACACACACACACCTGTTACTCACACACACCTGTCACACACACACCTGTTACACACACATACCTGTCACACACGCACACCTGTTACACACACACCTGTCACACACACCTGTCACACACACCTGTCACACACACACACCTGTTACACACACACACCTGTCACACACACACCTGTCACACACACACCTGTCACACACACACCTGTTACACACACACACCTGTCACACACACACACCTGTCACACACACCTGTCACACACACACACATGTTACACACACCTGTCACACACACCTGTCACACACACACACACCTGTTACACACACCTGTCACACACACCTGTCACACACACCTGTCACACACACACAGACCTGTCACACACTTACCTAAAATGTACTTATTTCACCCATTAGCCGAGCTTAGCTCAGCCAATCCCTAAACTTAATTTACCCTTTACCTTAACGAAAATGACCTCTTAGCTTACCTTAACTTAAATTAACTTAACTTACTGTTACCTTAACTTAAATTACCTTAACTTATTGTTCCCTTATCTTAAACTAACTTAAATAACTGTTAGCTTAACTTAAATGAACTTACTGTTCCCTTATCTTAAATTATCTTAAATAACTGTTCCCTTAACTTCAATTAACTTTACTTACTGTTAACTTACCTTAAATTAACTTACTGTTCCCTTAACTTAAATTAACTTCAATTACTGTTAACTTACCTTAATTGACTTACTTTACATTTCCGTTCCCTTAAGTCAAATTATCTTAACTTACCACTACCTGGCTGTGTGATGTTGGAGGGGTTTATTTTCCCCTTACTTCCTGAATGCAGTACCCATGTCTCCCCAGGTGGTGGCGCTCTCGATGGGCGGCTTCCTGCTGTGTTCCTCCGTGCTTTGGTTGAACCCGCTGCCCAGCCTTCGCCTGAAGAAAGAGCCGGAGCTCACGCTGTTCGGTGCGTGCAACAACTTTATTTAGACTTTATTCTACAAGTGTGTGTGTGTGTGTGTGTGTGTGTGTGTGTGTGTGTGTGTGTGTGTGTGTGTGTGTGTGTGTTGAATTTGCAATTCAACATGTATATTTTGTACTTATTTATTTCTAGTCTTTTAATTTGTACAATGTTTGTGTTTTTAACACAAACATTGTACAAATTAAATCTTATCTTGTCTTATCTTAACTTATCTTATCTTGTCTTGTCTTGTCTTATCTTAACTTATCTTATCTTATCTTGTCTTATCTTGTCTTAACTTAACTTGTCTTATCTTGTCTTGTCTTGTCTTGTCTTATCTTAACTTATCTTATCTTATCTTGTCTTATCTTAACTTATCTTATCTTGTCTTATCTTAACTTATCTTATCTTGTCTTATCTTAACTTGTCTTATCTTATCTTGTCTTATCTTAACTTATCTTATCTTAACTTGTCTTATCTTATCTTGTCTTGTCTTATCTTAACTTGTCTTATCTTATCTTATCTTGTCTTGTCTTATCTTGTCTTATCTTGTCTTATCTTGTCTTATCTTATCTTGTCTTATCTTATCTTGTCTTGTCTTATCTTAACTTGTCTTATCTTATCTTATCTTGTCTTATCTTATCTTAACTTATCTTAACTTGTCTTATCTTGTCTTATCTTAACTTGTCTTATCTTATCTTATCTTGTCTTAACTTGTCTTATCTTGTCTTGTCTTATCTTGTCTTATCTTATCTTATCTTAACTTGTCTTATCTTGTCTTATCTTATCTTGTCTTATCTTGTCTTATCTTATCTTGTCTTATCTTAACTTGTCTTAACTTATCTTATCTTAACTTGTCTTATCTTATCTTGTCTTGTCTTATCTTAACTTATCTTATCTTGTCTTAACTTGTCTTATCTTATCTTAACTTGTCTTATCTTATCTTAACTTGTCTTATCTTGTCTTATCTTAACTTGTCTTATCTTATCTTATCTTGTCTTATCTTGTCTTGTCTTGTCTTGTCTTAACTTGTCTTATCTTATCTTAACTTGTCTTATCTTGTCTTGTCTTGTCTTGTCTTATCTTAACTTATCTTAACTTGTCTTATCTTGTCTTAACTTGTCTTATCTTATCTTATCTTGTCTTATCTTATCTTGTCTTGTCTTGTCTTATCTTATCTTCCTCAGTGTTTAAACGTGCGGTCGTCCTTGTGTATCGGGAGAACATCAAGCTGAAGAAGAGGATGGTGGGTCAGATCAGATGTTCATGTTTTTAAAGAGTTCCCTCGTCGCTGAGACGTTAATGAAACTGGGATTTATTGCGTGATAACTAATTAAAGGAATGCAGTAATTGGACGTGTGCAGTTTGATGGAAATACCTGCTTTTCTTGAGTTCACCTTATATGAATATCTTTGTTGATTGTTGACAGACCGCCTCTCGATCAGCTGATCTGGACCCCTTCAGGTTCCGCTGGTTAATCCCAGTCTCACAGGCTCAGGTCCGACCGGCCAACTTCACAGGTCAGTGCCCAGAGTCAAAGAGCAATTATAAAAATACACAAGTTGCATCATGTAACCACGTATTTGTACCTGTAGTATTTATTTTTTACTTATTGTGTTTTTTAAATATTAACTACGTGCGCCTTCTGTTTTATACAATATGTCTACTGTTTTTAATTAATCTGCACTATACTCTTTCTGTTGTAATACCGTAAATATTTAAAGAAAGGAATTCTGATTCTGATTAATATTTTTGCTGCAGAAATGTGTGTATTTGGGTTTTCAGCTACAGCTTAGCATACAGACTGAAAGCAGTGGTACATAGTTAGTTCATCTAAGCATGAGAAGTGTAAGCTGGAGGAAACAGCTAGCTTAGCTTAGCAAATAGACTGGAAACAAGGGGAAACGCTTAGCTTAGCATAAAGACTTGAAGCAGGTGTAAGCAGCTAGCTTAGCATAATGTGTGTGTGTGCTTGTGTTTCAGGCTCGGGCAGCGAGTGTGTGTTGGAGCTGGTTCACTGCAGGTCGGAGGTCGAGGGTCGGCCGGAGACCGTGTTCCAGCTCTGCAGCAGGTAACACTGTTTGTGATTATATTTAGTTTATTTATTATTTCTATTTGTCATAGATAATTTATTCAGTGTAAACAGTAAGTGAGAGTTTTGAGACGTAATAATAAAACTTTCACACAGTGTTAGCGATGCTAATGTAAACACAGACCATATCACTTCCAGAACACGTCTCATTGTTTCTGACAGCAACGTTTCTGATTGGCCCGTGGGTGTAAAGCCCGCCCACATTTTAGTAATGTCGCCATGACGCAGCAAATCTGGATCAGCTCCGTTGTTCCCCCGTTTTTAGAGATGTGGGTACGGAGGAAAAGAGAGAGGGGTTTATTTCCTGACACACCGGGGACACACCGGGGACACACCGGGGACACATTGTGATGTTGACATTAAAAGTGCATTTTGCGTGATAGGAGACCTTTAAATATGTGGTGGTCCTGTGTTTGTGTTGCAGTGATGTGGAGATGAAGGCCCGTGTGCTCTGCGCTCTGCGGCCCCTCCTGAGAACCCGGGACCCCTGCGGCTACCTGAGGAGACCCCGACTGTCTGCGCAGAGGAGGAGGCACCGGGGGAGGGGGGGGGAGGAGCCCGCACTGCCCCCCGACGGCAACCAGACCCCCAAGACCCGACTCTCCTCTCTGACAGGGGGTCTGGAGGCTCAGCTGCAGAATCTGCACTTCACTGAGGGAGGGGCGGAGCCAAGAGGGGCGGGGAGGCGGAGCTACAACCTGAGGGGGGAGGGGGGGGAACTGGGGGGGCTCCTGGAGAGAGACTACAGCGTTCACAGCATGACTTCCATGATCAGCGAGGACTGTTTCTACGACGGGGGGCAACAGGGGAGGAAACAGGCCCCAGGAACAGGAAATACACTCCAGACGCACAAAACACCTTAAGCACTTAAGGCTTTATTTCCCCTTAGCTGAGGGACCGATCATCATGTAATATTTAAACTGGAATCACCTGATCTCACAATCAGCTACAGTCAGTTACCGTTAGCTACAGTCAGCTACAGTCAGTAACAGTCGACTACAGTCAGTTACAGTCGTCAACAGTCAGCTACAGTCAGCTACAGTCAGCTACAGTCAGCTACAGTCAGCTAGAGTTAGTTACAGTCGTCAACAGTCAGCTACAGTGAGCTATAGTCAGTTACAGTCAGTTACAGTCAGTTACGTCAGCTACAGTCAGTTACGTCAGCTACAGTCAGCTACAGTCAGCTAGAGTCAGCTACAGTCGGCTAGAGTCAGCTACAGTCAGCTAGAGTTAGTTACAGTCATCTACAGTCAGCTACAGTCAGTAACAGTCGACTACAGTCAGTTAGAGTCGTCAACAGTCAGCTACAGTCAGTTACAGTTAGTTACAGTCAGCTACAGTCAGCTACAGTCAGTAACAGTCGACTACAGTCAGTTAGAGTCGTCAACAGTCAGCTACAGTCAGTTACAGTTAGTTACAGTCAGCTAGAGTTAGCTACAGTCAGCTAGAGTCAGCTAGAGTTAGCTACAGTCGGCTACAGTTAGCTACAGTCAGTGTTAAGATAAGGGCAAAAATGTAAATAATAAGGAAACTTTTTAAGGAAACCGTAAGAAGAAGACTTAAAGAAACTCTTAAGTTAAGGTGTTTTGTGCAGATTGTGTGTTCCATCACCAGGAAGTCCCTCACACATCAAAACAACAAAGACGCCCGGAAAAATGTCATCATTCAAAATGACCTGGGATGAAAAA
>CM062281.1:29390289-29452789 GCA_031216635.1 Dissostichus eleginoides | reverse complement strand
CGTTGCAGCATCATAAAAAGACGAGGCACTGTACGATCAAAATGAAAAGACTAGAAATAACCAATCCAAAACGTAAACATCTCAAATAGAAATAAAATAGCATTACAAAAAGTAGAAAATATGTATGTTGAAATACAAATGTACAGTGACAGAATATAAAGCAGGATATTACACATACATATATAAGTACGTGAGGAATGGAATATTACATATTAGATTGGATGTAAATGTAAAATGTACAGTGGGCTCAAAATGAGCAACATATCGAGGCGTTAAAAAATAAAATAAATAATCTTTGTGTCGCACCTTTCATACACTAAGTGCAGTTCAAAGCTTCATATGGACATTTCACGGACACTTGATCTCACACAGAATACAGTTACCAGTGAAAGACATCAAAACAAAGTACAAATAGCAAATAGTAGACATATCAAAAATACATTTAGATTAAAATGATGAAATTGTGCATAAAAAGGAGTGCAGATTCGACTCAATCAGGTGACAGGTTCAAAGGCAGCGCCAATGAATGTTTTTAAGTAATACTGCCGGAAGAAGCCGTAACATGCGGTGGATTGTTGGTGTGACCGAGATAAGACGCGGGGGAGGATTATGGTAATAACAGACTGAATGCTGGGTAATCGGGGGGCTGCGGACCCTATCATCGCGTCGCAGTCACATGACAGGCGACACCTCGAAACACACTGCGGCTCGGAGGGTGTTATCACCGGAACCAGAGCACCGGCGCCCAGATACCATCAGAAATAATCATCATGAGCTTCTACCTTCATCCCGACGAAGAAGAAGTGCCGCATTGCCTCTCGTGAAACTCCAGAGCAAAACAAAACCATGCGAAGGGAAACCACAGAAGAAGAAGAAGAATCATCTCCAGGTGCTTTTTGTTTGGTCCAAGGCGACAAAGAGGCTGTTCTTTTTACCGCAATCAATCATCAGATAAGACACTGAGCGACCTTCAGGGTGACGGAAAACACCCCGAAAAACACTCGGGTCAGTTTCCTGTCTTTCACTCAGACGCTGAAACTGTATGTAGAGTTTCCAAGGAGACAGCGGGCGACACACACACACACACACACACACACACACACACACACAGGTGAGGTGAGACCGGCTGGAGTCCTTCACGCTGTTGCAGTGTTTGTGTTGCAGACTGATTGGTGTTTATCGGAGGATTTAAGTGACAGTGATTCGTTGCTGCTTTTGTTTAAAAGAAATGGTATTTTTTTGCAGCCCTTCCTCGGTCTGATAATCGCAGCTCAGCAGAGATGATTATCAGCGATGAGCTTCACCTCCTCGCTCGTCTCCAGGAGGAAGAAGTGTCGCATTTTTCTCACGCGCTCGTAAAACTCCAGAGCTCCAAAAACAAAGCCATAAAGAGAACCACAGAAGAAGAATCATCTCCAGGTGCTTTTTGATTGGTCTGAAAGCGACCAAGAGGCTGTTCGTGGTGTTTTAAATAATCTCATCGTCGCTGGAGAGTAAATAAAAACAACGACTGACCCTCAGTGTTTCTCCTAAAACTCCAGAGCTCCAAAAGAACAGCCGACCTAAAGAGAACCACAGAAGAAGAAGAAGAATCTCCAGGTGCTTTTTGATTGGTTTGAAAGCGACAAAGAGGCTGTTCTCGGTGTTTAAAAATATCCCCGTCGTCGCTGGAGAGTGAATCTCAACTCAGTGCTTCCTGCAGCTTTGAACACATCACCATCAGCTGTCCGTCACGCCCCCCCGCTCACCTCGTTTGGGGCGGTTTTGGCTCAGTGGGCGACAGCGTTTATCATCACATCAAGGGGCGTTTGGAAACACCGGTTCGAAACCCAGCCGTCGTGTCCTTGGGCAAGAAACGTAACCCTAATTTGCTGCTGTGAGTATCGTCCTCAGTATTCAATGTTAGATTCAAGGTTCAAGGCTTTGAGTGTCATGTGTGCAGCAGCTGCTGTGCAGATATGGCAATGAAAATCTGAGGCTCCTCCAACAGAACACAATGAAACAGAGGAAATAGTGCAAGTAAATACAAATAAAATATAATATAAATAGTGCAAGAAGTCAGTTAACCCTAACCCTAACCCTAACCCTAACCCGGTTCACAACAGTTCAAATGAAGACCACAGAAACATGAATACAACAACATGAGGCAGAAATTAAGGTCAACATAACAACAAAACACAGAGCACGTGGAGTCCTGAAAATAACAAACACAACAGAACACATCACACACATCTCAAGAAGCTGTAAGTGAGTCCTCAGTGTTCACTGTTAGAAAGGCTTTTATGGTCATGTGTGCAGCAGCTAGTGTCGATGAAATCTGAGGCTCCTCCAACAGAACACAATGAAACAGAGGAAATAGTGCAAGATGTCAGTTACATGTTTAATATGTGTAACCAGAATGAGAATGAGAATAACTTGAGTCCCAGAGAGGGGGGAGATGTACATGTGTTACAGCAGAAAAGAGCCAAAGACAGCTTAATGTTAACTAAGAAGCATGCATAAAAAAAGATATATTAAAAAGAGAAAAATGCACCCAAATGACCCCAGAAGTGGGTTTTTCTTCTAAATCTCTCTAAAAAGGTCAAATGTCACTTGTGTTGCATCAATCTTGATACAGGGTACTCATTATATGTTATAGTTTGGATTCCAAAAGCTTTTAGTCTCCCATCCCATCATCCAAGGGTAGTTTCACTATAAGTTATGGGTTCTTTTTGGACGGACACTATCATTTACATTTTTTTACTATGTTCAATCTGAATTTACTTTAAAATAAAAAACATCTATATTGATTCTGACACTTCTACATCCAACTCACAGGTTTATCATTGCTTTGAGAAAAAAGATTATTAATTTTCCCCTTTTAGAAGATATGGTCATTTGTTCTGGGAATGTGAGACCTGGAAAACAGGCTGAGGGCTCAACAGGTTAAAGATCAAACATAAACAAAATTACACAATTTACAAATCACACATCCTGGAACAGTTCTGAAGATTTAGCAGCCAGGTGTATCCTGCACATCATTTGTATTTCACAGCAAGGGGTGTTAAATGATATGTAATGTAATAAGAAGTGTAACGTGACTCGTTATCAATAGAGGATGTGGAAGAATGGACAGCGAAGCATCTCCTATGTCATCTGGTGTTTATTCTGAGGACTGAGGACAACAAACACACAATGTCCTTTAACCTCCACGCTGCACGTCACATCACTGCAAACACAGAAGACGGGAAACTCAGAAAAACTGTTGCCATAGTAACAAACAAAATGGCGCGAAAACTCTATTAATAAAATCACTTAAAGTGCTATTTCTTACGGTTAAAACTTAACAAAAATGTAATGAATTATTATTATTATTATCATTATTATTATTATTATGATTATTATTATTTCTCTTGGTTCCAGGTTGCTATTATCATCTCATCGCATCGTATCGTATGATTTGTCCTGTGTGCAGGCCTCCATGCTGCCGGGCTCCGTGCAGATCCTGGCGTTCGTGCTGGCGCTGCTGGGGCTCCTGGGCGCCTGGTGGCCACGCTGCTCCCCAGCTGGATGGGAGCGCCCCCCCGCGCCCCGGCCTGCCGCCGCCCCCCCCCTGGAGGATGCAGGGTCTGTGGATGGACTGCGTGTCCCCGCTGCCGGGGGTCTTCAGCTGCAGCGTGAAGCCGTCTCCTCTCACACTGCCGGCCTCTCTGCAGATCACCAGAGCCTCCATGGTCCTCTGCTGCCTCGCCGCCGCCTTCGGACTCTGCCTCGCCGCCCTGGGGCTCAAATGCACCAAGTGGGGGGGCGGCAGGCGAGCCAAAGGTCACACGGCAGTCGCTGGAGGGGGGTTTTTGGTGCTGGCCGCCTTCCTGTGTTTGGGTCCCGCATCATGGTTCACTTTCGAAGTCGTCGCCGCGTTTTTAAAGCGTCCGGATGGCAGGAGGCTGCAGCCCGGGGGGGCGCTGGGACTGGCTTTCTGCGCCTCTGGCTTCCTGCTGGCCGGGGGGGTCATTCTTTGCCTGTCCTGCCCCGGGTTAGAGTCCCGACGCCCGGATCACGCCTCCAACGAGGACCAGGACTGGTTCTTGGTGCTGCAGCGGCGACCCCCCCCACCTCAGAAAGAGAGGAAGGAGGCAGAAGTCCCTCCTCCCAAAGAGCTGAGCGAGAAATACAGCCGGCACGAGTACGTGTAGCTTCACTCCATAAAAGAAAAAACACGTTTAAACAAAAACTGTATTTGCAAAAAGCTGAGAATATACATCTTAGAGCACTTTAGAAAATAAGCTTAGCGCTTTTCTAGGAGCTCAAAGACGCGTTGACAGAGAGTAGCAGGGGGGTTTTGAGTATCTGTAGTATAATAATCATACATTAGATTTTTAGAGCGCTTTTCCTGATGCTCAAAGACGCTTTACATAAAATCAGAAACAGACACAGCACAAAGAAAACAAATGGAATCGGCCAATGAGACGGACAGCAGAAGAATAAAACATCCGAACGATGGAGACCCTTTAAAAAACCTGAGATTAACAGCTTTTTCAAATCAGGATTTAAACTCAAAAGAAAAAACACTGAGAATATACATTTTGTACACAAACTGAAGTCCTCCTCCAACAGAGAAACATGAATATATCGGACATAGAACAGATCAAATAGTGAAAGAAGAGTCTATATACAAGTAAATGGAATATGATATACAGATCAATAATTAGCACGATGCAGCCAGATGAATGTTCCGGATGTTCTTCACAGAGTCCAGGTGTCTAACAGTCTGATGGCCTGAGGGGAGGAAGCTGTCTCTGAGTCTGGAGGGTTTGAGAAACAGAGCTTAAAGTGCCCGTGAAGTGCATTTTTTTGCACCAAAATGAAATGGCAGTTTCATTTCTTACATATAATTGTACCTGTTCATGGCTAAAATAATTTTTTAGGAAGTGCGAGGGACGAGATAAACATCGCAAATTTTTCATCCCGTGAACGGCCGTCTGAGCCTACCGCTGCTGCAGACGATAGCGGCTGTGACGTCACAAGATGGGCCCAGTTGTGATTGTAAACATGGCGGAGACTTCGGAAAGTGATACTGGTGCGAGAGAAATGAGTGATTTTGACAGCTTTTCGGACAGGATAGATGAGGAAAGTGGCCATGGAAGTCAATTTAGTTGAGGACAATATTTTGTCATAGATCTAGAGTAGATCTACACACAGGATTGGCCATCACCTGATCATACATTCATCTGTTCATAGCATGATGCAACATTCATGTTCACATGCAGTGTTGTGCTAGTTACTGAAAACCAGTAACTAGTTACAATTACTAGTTACTTCACTACTTACACCAAAAAGTAATGCGTTACTGTGAAAAGTAACTTTTTAGTTACTTAAAAAAGGGCACCCATTAATGCCCTTATACTGTAGCCTTCATTTCAGTACTGTTATTGCATCGGAGAATAATACAACCTGTTGATCAACTTGACATGCATTTGCATCACTGAACTCTGCTAAGCAATGTGGTCTATACAAACACAAACACAAAGATATGTTTCAAAGTGCCAATCCAGCCGCTGTTGCTTAGGTGGAGGTGGAGTGGCGTCGGATGAGTCTGGGTCTGTGGTCTTAGCTACTAGCTTCGTCCCAGCATGTTGTTTCTGCAGATGTTTCAACAGATTTTAATTGCTGTTTTGGGCAGTCGATAGGATCTTTGACCCGCCAAGAACCCAAGACACAACTTACATTTAACTAAAACGTTCTTTTCTTTGTGCTCGACAAAAGTGAAATAGTGAGAATATCTCCAGGCGGAGAAACTCGACTTGAGCTCTGCCGCCGCCATGATAGTCTTGTTAGTTAACACAAACACAGTGGCCTTTATTTTTCATAAACAATCTACGAATCTACGAAACAATGACACCAGCCACTCACCTTCATCTTTTGGGAACAGAAACATCGCCACTTCGGCAGAATTGACATTACCACAGCCAGCGGCAATGCATCGCTTCCCGTGTGTTTTTCCTCCCTTTTTCTTCACTGTCGCCTCCATTGTCAGGTTTCCTCGATTGGCAATCACTTCCAGTCGACTGCGAAACACTTTCCAATCAAATACTCGCTCAAAAACGTTGGTAAATTCCACTTTGAAACAGAGACAAAATGAACGGTGGTGAATGTAAACACTTCGGCTGAGCCCATCTTCTGACGTCACGCAGTAGATCGCAAGCCACGCCCACGAAGGCGGAGGTTTCCCAGCGGAAAATTCCAACTCGTCAAATTCGTTGCTATTCCAACATCTTTGATATGGGTTCCAATGGACAATTTTGGTCATTACTATACGTATTAGCATAACAGATCATGCACCGGCGCACACTTCACTGGGTCTTTAATATCATGGTGCAAAATTAACTGAAAAACTAGCATTTGTATTTGTATTCACCGGCTCTGAGTCTGCCTAAAGCTTTCTGGATTCAACCCCCAGAACATTTAAATAGTATCTGTGTTTTAATGAAATAATATCACGCTTATAAAATATAAAAACACGGGATAAATATTCAAATAAACTTTCAATGTATTCCCTTCCAATTTCCAATTATATTTTACAGCTCTCTAGAAATTCTAAACCAGTATTTAGTTTGTGTATTTCTAAAGATATTAGTGAGCCGTTAACATCCATTCAATGAACTGAAGAGTAGACGGAGAAAACTCTCGATGAATATCGGCCAAAAACGTCCTGGTACGAAAAATCTAACAATCGAATTTCACCCCAAAATAAAACACACAATTATGCCATACAAATATGCTGAAATAATTGTGACAAAAACCTCCACAAAGTATTGTAAACATGTTTTAAATAGCTGGAAAATGTTCAGGAGACTTTATGAATCTGCAGGATGAGAGGGTTATCCCTCCAGACTTTTCTCCCTCTTGGATCCTCAGAGCTGTTTCATTACTAAGGATAAGGCAGGGTGAGTTTTTAACCTATAATATATAATCTAACGGGTGTTTAAAGAGTTCCTTTAGACCTCGTGTCGAGTCGCTCTGAACTCTGATGCTTGCAGCTTCTAGACATTTAGAAAGCAATACAAAAACAGGTCCAAAAAGCCTCTGTCGGCGTCCAGTCCGTGTTTCAGAAAGATCTGAGGGATAAGATAAGAGAAGATAAGATAAGAGAAGAGTAGATGAGATGAGATGAGATGAGATGAGATGAGATGAGAGGAGATAAGATGAGATAAGATAAGAGAAGAGAAGAGAAGAGTAGAGTAGATGAGATGAGATGAGATAAGAGGAGATAAGATGAGAGAAGATACGATAAGATAAGATGAGATAAGAGAAGATGAGATGAGATGAGATGAGAGAAGATGAGATGAGATGAGATGAGATGAGAGAAGATGAGATGAGATGAGATGAGATGAGAGAAGATGAGATGAGATGAGATGAGATGAGATGAGAGGAGATGAGATGAGATGAGATAAGAGGAGATGAGATAAGAGAAGATGAGATGAGATGAGAGAAGATGAGAGGAGAGAAGATGAGATGAGATGAGATGAGAGAAGAGAAGATGAGATGAGATAAGATCTAGGAGATGAGATGAGATGAGATAAGATGAGATGAGATGAGAGAAGATAAGATGAGATGAGATGAGAGAAGATAAGATGAGATGAGAAGATATGAGATGAGAGGAGATGAGATGA
The DNA here is from genome assembly GCA_031216635.1 of Dissostichus eleginoides. Classification (NCBI taxonomy): domain Eukaryota; kingdom Metazoa; phylum Chordata; class Actinopteri; order Perciformes; family Nototheniidae; genus Dissostichus; species Dissostichus eleginoides. The sequence continues at coordinate 29,445,137 of CM062281.1, read as the reverse complement.
GATAAGAGGAGATAAGAGGAGATGAGATGAGATGAGATAAGAGGAGTTGAGATGAGATGAGATGAGAGGAGATGAGAGGAGATGAGATGAGAGGAGATGAGAGGAGATAAGAGAGATGAGATGAGATGAGATGAGAGGAGAGGAGAGGAGAGGAGAGGAGATGAGAGGAGATGAGATGAGATGAGATGAGATGAGAGGAGATGAGAGGAGATAAGAGGAGATGAGATGAGATGAGAGGAGAGGAGAGGAGAGGAGATGAGAGGAGATGAGAGGAGATGAGATGAGATGAGATGAGAGGAGAGGAGAGGAGATGAGATGAGATGAGATGAGATGAGATGAGAGGAGATGAGATGAGAGGAGATGAGATGAGATGAGATGAGAGGAGAGGAGAGGAGATGAGATGAGATGAGAGGAGAGGAGAGGAGATGAGATGAGAGGAGAGGAGAGAAGATGAGATGAGAGGAGATGAGATGAGAGGAGATGAGATGAGATGAGAGGAGAGGAGAGAAGATGAGAGGAGATAAGATGAGAGGAGAGGAGATGAGATGAGAGGAGATGAGATGAGAGGAGATGAGATGAGATGAGAGGAGATGAGATGAGAGGAGAGGAGATGAGATGAGATGAGATAAGATGAGAGGAGAGGAGATGAGATGAGAGGAGATGAGATGAGAGGAGATGAGATGAGATAAGAAGTACTTTATTGATCCCAATGTGTGAAATGTTTGCGTTGCATCAAAAGACAAGGCATTGCACATTAGATAAATTAAAAGACTATAAATAAACAATCCAGAATGTAAACGTCTCAAATAGAAAAATAGCATTAAAAAACTAAAAAATATACATGTTGAAATACACGGTTACAGTTACAACATATAAAGCAGGATATACAGTTTATACAGCAATAAAATAAAAAGTCAGATATGAAAAAATCCAGATCCAAAAAGCCTGAAGCCGTGGGCGTCCGGTCCGTGTGTTCGCTGCGTCTCAGAGCGATGTGAGGGTGCAGCGCGGCGTGGAAAGAGGTAATGATGCTCTTTGCTTTCCCATTATCCTCTCACCACGCTCGGATGCACTTTGCACACCGCCCCCTCCTCCCTCTCCCCTCCATCCACCTCCAGCTGCATCGTAAAGGACATGCAGTCGTTCTCTTGATGCAACGTTAAGCCTAATGGAGACTGGACACTCTGTTAGAGGGAGGGGGGTTTCAGTCACATGTTTACAACAAACTGCTGAGCTGAACGCCCACACGGCCTCTCAGGAAACAGCTTCACACCTGCACACGGAATAACACAGACGTCCAGCCGGACCGTGATGCATTCAGGCGCAGAACACACATTTCTTTAAATGAAAAAGAGCCTAAAGACAAAGAGGTGCAGCCGGCAGAATGATGTGTTTGTTCTGGAGCTGAGCGTCGCTGCTTTTGGATTCTCCTCTCGTGCAATTTAAAATGTTTTAGAGGTCACATGATCTTCTGATCCCAAAGACTCTTGAATGTATCATTTCACTTTATTTAATACAGGTTTGAATCTGGGGCTGTTTGTCATCCGGTCGTTTTCAGATTTAATTTAATTACATGTTTTCCTATGTGTTGTTCGTACGGAGGCCGACAGGAGCAAAGACACAACAATCCTCCATCAAGAGAAACGTGCTGCAGCTTCAGAAAGGATGCAGGTATAGAAACACAAATGTTCCTCATGAAGAAACATCTCCAGCAACAACACATGCAGCGTTTAGAGAACATCCAGCAACTTGAGGAGACATGCAGCGTTTACTAAAAGCTGCAGAAACCAAACGCTTCAAGAAGCTCAAACACAACGGAGACCAGGGGACACTAAAGAGTGACGCACACAGCTGGAGACCAGGGGACACTAAAGAGTGACGCACACAGCTGGGAGACCAGGGGACACTAAAGAGTGACGCACACAGCTGGGAGACCAGGGGACACTAAAGAGTGACACACACAGCTGGGAGACCAGGGGACACTAAAGAGTGACGCACACAGCTGGGAGACCAGGGGACACTAAAGAGTGACGCACACAGCTGGGAGACCAGGGGACACTAAAGAGTGACGCACACAGCTGGGAGACCAGGGGACACTAAAGAGTGACACACACAGCTGGGAGACCAGGGGACACTAAAGAGTGACGCACACAGCTGGGAGACCAGGGGACACTAAAGAGTGACGCACACAGCTGGGAGACCAGGGGACACTAAAGAGTGACGCACACAGCTGGGAGACCAGGGGACACTAAAGAGTGACGCACACAACACAAGTTGCTGGAGATGTTTCTTCATGTGGAACCTTTGTGTTTCTATCTGCATCCTGTAGTTTCTCCTATAGTTGCGTAACACCGGCCTCCGTCGTTGTGTACTTCTGATTTAAGTCAGCTATGTAGATATTTAAAAATCTGGGGAGCCACATTCAGATAACAAACACATGTGTCACGGCTGTAAATACTGAATATTGATTGTGTATTTGTACCTTCAGCAGGTCTGCAGCTCCTGAAAGAGACAAAGAATAACTTCAAAGGGCTAAAAATGCGCAAATACGAGGACATATTTATATTTAATGTCAGCTAACGTGCTTTTCTGTCCGAGGACAAAATGACCTTCATATAAATATATATGTTTTAAGGGAGTGAGAGTTTTAAGGGATGAGAATCATATTTCCTGTTTTTTAACCTCTGAATGTAATCGATCCAGACCAGCAGAGGAGCCACTGGTTTCAGAAGGAACCATCACTGTGTGTTTTGATCTGTAATCAATAAAGCTGAATCAAGCCTCCTGATTTCACTGAGCTCTGATCAGAAAGAGAACCGGATACTAAGAAACTATCATGGGTCAAAATAACTTCAATTTCAGGAGTAAAATAATCTACATTTTCTGGCGTTCATGAGTCAGACATTAATGCTGAAGAGAAACATAACTCTGTGTTTCCTCTGAGAGGATTTCACCACTTTGAGCATATTATTAAAATAACAAATGATTTCCAGAGGTCCTTTTCCCAATGTACGTCAATGGGCACAATGTATTTATGGGCCACAAATACCTTCAACAGGACTCATAATGCTGACTCATGTCAGGGTTTATGACTCATAATGCTGACTCATGTCAGGGTTAGGACTCATAATGCTGACTCATGTCAGGGTTAGGACTCATAATGCTGACTCATGTCAGGGTTCAGGACTCATAATGCTGACTCATGTCAGGGTTCAGGACTCATAATGCTGACTCATGTCAGGGTTCAGGACTCATAATGCTGACTCATGTCAGGGTTAGGACTCATAATGCTGACTCATGTCAGGGTTAGGACTCATAATGCTGTCTCATGTCAGGGTTAGGACTCATAATGCTGACTCGTGTCAGGGTTAGGACTCATAATGCTGACTCATGTCAGGGCTTATGACTCATAATGCTGACTCATGTCAGGGTTAGGACTCATAATGCTGACTCATCTCAGGGTTCAGGACTCATAATGCTGACTCATCTCAGGGTTCAGGACTCATAATGCTGACTCATGTCAGGGTTTAGGACTCATAATGCTGACTCATGTCAGGGTTTAGCACTCATAATGCTGACTCATGTCAGGGTTTATGACTCATAATGCTGACTCATGTCAGGGTTAGGACTCATAATGCTGACTCATCTCAGGGTTAGGACTCATAATGCTGACTCATGTCAGGGTTCAGGACTCATAATGCTGACTCATGTCAGGGTTCAGGACTCATAATGCTGACTCATGACAGGGTTTATGACTCATAATGCTGACTCATCTCAGGGTTTAGGACTCATAATGCTGACTCATCTCAGGGTTCAGGACTCATAATGCTGACTCATGTCAGGGTTCAGGACTCATAATGCTGACTCATGTCAGGGTTTAGGACTCATAATGCTGACTCATTTCAGGGTTTAGCACTCATAATGCTGACTCATGTCAGGGTTAGGACTCATAATGCTGACTCATGTCAGGGTTCAGGACTCATAATGCTGACTCATGTCAGGGTTCAGGACTCATAATGCTGACTCATGTCAGGGTTCAGGACTCATAATGCTGACTCATGTCAGGGTTCAGGACTCATAATGCTGACTCATGTCAGGGTTCAGGACTCATAATGCTGACTCATGTCAGGGTTAGGACTCATAATGCTGACTCATGTCAGGGTTAGGACTCATAATGCTGACTCATGTCAGGGTTTATGGACTCATAATGCTGACTCATGTCAGGGTTTAGGACTCATAATGCTGACTCATGTCAGGGTTGAGGACTCATAATGCTGACTCATGTCAGGGTTTAGGACTCATAATGCTGACTCATGTCAGGGTTTAGGACTCATAATGCTGACTCATGTCAGGGTTCAGGACTCATAATGCTGACTCATGTCAAGGTTAAGGACTCATAATGCTGACTCATCTCAGGGTTAGGACTCATAATGCTGACTCATCTCAGGGTTCAGGACTCATAATGCTGACTCATGTCAGGGTTTAGGACTCATAATGCTGACTCATGTCAGGGTTTAGGACTCATAATGCTGACTCATCTCAGGGTTCAGGACTCATAATGCTGACTCATGTCAGGGTTAGGACTCATAATGCTGACTCATGTCAGGGTTTAGGACTCATCTCCTGCAGCTCTATATAACATACATGTATAGTCTTGGAATAAAAGTGTTTTGTTGATTTTCTCTTTTTTAATCTGCATTTCAGGAAGTGATCAAATCCTGAGTCATGTCTGTGTTTGAGGACTCATTCCTGCACACCTCTATATTCAGTTAGGTATGTAATCCATTACAATAACTAGTTAGATGTAAAACAATTATGAGTAACCTGATTACTTTCTCTGGATTACCTCAGTATCAATGTAATGCAAATAAAAACAAGAGAAAACAAATAACAAGATGTTTTTTACTGTAACAGTGAAACTTTAGAAAAGAAGACATATCAAATCAAAATGTAGGAACAGTCAAAGTTCACAGATTCTGTTAAAGCTTAACACATTCATTCAAATCCTAGGCTGTATAGAGCGGAGCAGGGAGGACGTGTCTCATAGTTCCACCCTGCAGGAAGCTGCTGCTCCCTCCACTAAAAGCAACGGGGTTTAGGAAAATCGCTGGAAGTAAGGTCTGTGGAAAACGACCCTGTTTGATAAATGCACGTTTAGTTCAGGATAATCTCCACGTGTCTACCCTACTTTTATAATGTTCCAATCATAAATCTAATGTCCAGAAGCTAAATGCTAACGTGATGCTATAAAGGAACTACAGCCGAGTCCAGCAGCACGACTTCAACGTCACGCCAACTTCAGATCCATATTCAAACACACACATTCTAAATGGAACGAGTTGAAGCGTTTGTTTGAACACTTTGCAGGAGGCAGGTACTTGCTTTCAAGCAGAACAGGGCAAACTAACTTAGAGGAGTGTTCACGTGTTCGGCGTAATGACGTACAACGGCCTCCACGACTTCTGTAGTCCTATTCAGCCACTTGGTGACAACCATCGTTTTTCAGACATGTCCACTCTTCAGAAATCCCCAGTGGGGTCACTGCTGATGGATTTAATGTCCTAGAACAAAACGTGATCCGTCTCTTCAATGTGTCTCAACCACAGACCTTAGATCCAGCTAGTTTCCAAAATCCTATGGAGAGATCCCATTGGCTCTGAGACGAGGGAACAGGAAGTGGTGAAATGCTGACTCACTTCTGGGTTTTAGGACTCATTCCTGCACCTCTATATTTTTGTTTAATAAATCAGGTGTCCACCGACTGCATTATTAAAGACATGCATTTAAAATAAAGTAGAATTAAATATAAAGACATTAATTCAGTACGTCTATTTATTTCTGACGGAGACCTTCCCCGGTACGATCCGCACTTCATCCTCGGTGTAAATGTACGGAAACATCCTGTCAGAGAAGGTGTGTGTGAAGGTGTGAATGTGTGTGTGTCTGTCGGGATCAGAGAAGGACAGCTTTCCTTCATCATAGTCCAGATTCACTCGGACCCTCTGGAGCTTTGTCTTCACGTGGACAGGAGAGTCGGGGTGAGACGGGGAAAAGGCTCGGTACCCTCCGGACCTGAACAGTATTCTCCATAATCCAGCCTGTATGTAGCCCTTCCTCTGGACACACTCTGCCAACACACCCACCGACCAGAACGCTCCGTCTCCCACCTGCACGTCCCAGCTGTGCGTCCCTGAGTCAAAGCCCTCAGAGCCCAGGACGGAGTAGAAGAAGTCCAGCCTCTCTGGGTTATCAGGAAGTTTCTGATACTCTCCTTCCCTCACAGAGGTCAGATGTTCAGACAGGACGAGGTTCGGCTGAGCAGTGTTTGGGTCCAGGATCACAGGATGATAGGTCACCATGTCCTTCATCTTGCTCCAGATGTTGAAGCTGAGGTTGCCCAGGTGTTTGGCCTGGTCTATCAGAGCTCCTGAGGGCAGCTGTGGATCCTCCAGCAGGGGGCGCTGCAGCCTCTCCACTGCAGCCTTGTAGTTGAGCAGGAAGGAGACATCTTCAGCTCTCAGCTCCTCCTCTGTGGCTCTGACTGTGTGTGAAAGAGCTGCTATCTCTCTGCTCACAGCCTCCATCTTCTCCTCCATCATCCTCCTCTTCTGCTCCTCTTCCTCCCTCAGTGCAGCCATCCTGGCCTCCTCTTCCTCTTCTAGAAACTGGTGAAGCTTCTTAAACTGCTCCTTAATCTGCGTCTCTGTGTGTTGAGCCTGGACCTTCATGTGTCCTGCTGTTAGATCAAACTCCACTTTAACTTCTTCAAAGAGCTTCAGTCTCTCCTGTAAGGGCTGCAGAGACTTCTGGAGCTCCTTCCTGTGTTGTCGTGCAGCTTCATCGATGGGTCTGAATCTGTGGTCGCTGTGTTTCTCTGAATCTCTGCAGACGACACACACTGGCTGCTGATGGTCCAGACAGAAGAGTCTGAGTGTCTCAGAGTGCAGACTGCAGAGAGCCTCTGGAGATCTCTCCTGTAAGAAGGCCTCACACACATTCCTTAAGGCAAAGTTGGGAGGGAAGAAGTCCTTTGAAGATCGTCTCTTACAGACTGGACACTCTGGTGTTGGTTTCTCTCTCCACCAGCTCTGCAGACAGGCTCTACAGAAGCTGTGGCAGCAGGACAGGATGACAGGGTCTCTGAAGACCTCCTGACAGACAGGACAGCTGAGACCCTCCTCTAACCTGGAAGCCATTTATACCGTGAAGCAGAAACACACTGTTGTCTGAGAGTCACTCCAACCCTGGAGAGATGTTCTCCTGCAGAGAGAGGAGAAGTAGAAGTACTCAGACCTGGTACTTGAGTCAAAGTAGAAGTACTCAGGTCTGTACTTGAGTAAAGTAGAAGTACTCAGACTGTACTTGAGTAAAAGTAGAAGTACTCAGATCTGGTACTTGAGTAAAGTAGAAGTACTCAGATCTGTACTTGAGTAAAGTAGAAGTACTCAGATCTGTACTTGAGTAAAAGTAGAAGTACTCAGATCTGTACTGAGTAAAAGTAGAAGTACTCAGATCTGTACTTGAGTAAAGTAGAAGTACTCAGATCTGTACTTGAGTAAAAGTAGAAGTACTCAGATCTGTACTTGAGTAAAGTAGAAGTACTCAGATCTGTACTTGAGTAAAAGTAGAAGTACTCAGATCTGTACTTGAGTAAAAGTAGAAGTACTCAGATCTGTGAGTAAAAGTAGAAGTACTCAGATCTTGTACTTGAGTAAAAGTAGAAGTACTCAGATCTGTACTTGAGTAAAAGTAGAAGTACTCAGATCTGTGAGTAAAAGTAGAAGTACTCAGATCTGTACTTGAGTAAAAGTAGAAGTACTCAGATCTGTACTTGAGTCAAAGTAGAAGTACTCAGATCTGTACTTGAGTAAAGTAGATGTACTCAGATCTTGTACTTGAGTAAAAGTAGAAGTACTCAGATCTTGTACTTGAGTAAAAGTAGAAGTACTCAGATCTGTACTTGAGTAAAAGTAGAAGTACTCAGATCTTGTACTTGAGTAAAAGTAGAAGTACTCAGATCTTGTACTTGAGTAAAAGTAGAAGTACTCAGATTGTTCTTGAGTAAAAGTAGAAGTACTCAGTCTTGTACTTGAGTAAAAGTAGAAGTACCAGAGTGTAGGAATACTCTGTTTCAGTAAAAGTCCTGCATTCAAAATGTTCCTCAAGTAAAAGTAGAAAAGTATTCTCATCAAAATATAGTGAAAGTAGCGACAGTAAAAGTAGTCATTGTGCAGATTGGTCCATTTCAGAATAATATATATGATATGTTTTATAATGATTGATCATGAAAGTGTTCTCAAAGCTGGTAAAGGTGCAGCTAGTTTGAATGGCTTTGTATACTGCAGGGTAGCTTGTGGATTTACTCCAGGTGGAACTAAAGTCTGATTTAACACTTGGTTATATTTCACATCATTCATCCACATCTGTGAAGTAACTAAAGTGATTAAATGCATGTAGTGGAGTAGAAGTACACCATTTACCTCTGAACTGAAGTGGAGTAGAAGTACACCATGTACCTCTGAACTGTAGTGGAGTAGAAGTACACCATGTACCTCTGAACTGTAGTGGAGTAGAAGTACACCATGTACCTCTGAACTGTAGTGGAGTAGAAGTACACCATTTACCTCTGAACTGAAGTGGAGTAGAAGTACACCATGTACCTCTGAACTGTAGTGGAGTAGAAGTACACATTAGCATAACATGGAAATACTCAAGTAAAGTACAAGTACCTCTAAATTGTACTTAAGTACTTTAGTAAATATACTTAGTTACTTCTCGCCCCTGCTTGCAGTCGCCTTCTGTCAGAATCCTAACATCCGTGGTGTGTGTGTGTGTGTGTCGTCACTGAATAACAACATGTTTCCTTGGTTACCTGATGATGGGTGGAGCTCCGTCTCTACAGTCTAACAGGTTCAGTTACTGTCACACACTGTGTACCAGGGAGGCAAGTTACTAAGTACTTTTACTCAAGTACAAGATCTGAGTACTTCTACTTAAGTACAAGATCTGAGTACTTCTACTTTTACTCAAGTACAAGATCTGAGTACTTCTACTTCTACTCAAGTAAAGTATAAAGGTGTGTGTGTGTGTGTGTGTGTGTGTGTGTGTGTGTGTGTGTGTGTGTGTGTGTGTGTGTGTGTATAGGAGGAGCTTCAGGTATGACACATGTAAAGAGACACTTCACAGATTAATTGAATTTATTCAGAAACGGTTCATTACAGATCAGAAAAACAGAAACTCTCTCTCTGCTGTGTCACCACACCCAGGGATCCTTGGCAGGGTGTACAGCTCGGACCCAGAACATAAAGACTTTCTTTGTGATTTATTTGCAGTAAAGCGATGAAAAGGACGCAGACATAACTCTGTGATGAAGCTGGATGTCAGCGAGACGACTCGCTGTGGATATGTCCCGGTCTTCCAGTCTGTCTGCAGCTCAGAGAGACTGCTGGATGCTAACCTGCATGTTGGGACATTCACACAGTTAGCACAAGTTGAGTTAATTAGCACTTATCATACCGTTCTGGAGCGGTTTCTGAGGTCCATTTCTGACATTTTCAGGGTCAAACATGTCAGTTTTAACCAGAAAGAGTCCATATCTGTTCTCTCTGTGGACTGATTCTGACTGTGTTGGGACCATTGTGAACAGAGAGCACAATATGAACATTATTATCTCTACTGTGGACAATTTATATTCAAATAAATAAGCAATCTGTCCAATCCAGATGATCCAGAGTCCCGTAAATCTTTAAAATGGACCCACATTTGATCAGAATCAGTCCACAGAGAGAACAGATATGGACTCTTTCTGGTTAGAACTGACTGTTATGATCCTGAAAATGTCAGGAATGGACTCAGCATCCTCAATAACCTCCTAAACCACTCCTAAACTGTCCAAATCAGTCAAGACATGTTCTAACTATTGTCCACATACAGTATGATAAATGCTAATTAACTCAACTTATACTAACTGTGTTAATGTCCAGCATCTGCAGGTTAGCATCCATTAGTCTCTATGAGCTGCAGACCCCACTCTACACTTTGGGGTCTCAACATGTCCGGGGTCACTGTGACTACTTCAGAATAAATTATAAAATAAATGCTGATATGTTCAGAGTAACAAAAGCGATATTTGTACAAATATACACGACGGGTTCCTCAGACGAGGCTCCAGAGTCTCTCCGGTGCTTCTCTCTCCGTCCACACGATGCGTTCAGGTGCAGATGTTTCCGCAGGAGAAGACGGTCCTTTGAAGACGGTCACTTGAAGACGGTCACTTGAAGACGGTCACTTGAAGACGGCGCTCCAGTCCACAGGTTCGGTTTCAGGTTTTTTTGGGACGGCCGGGACGAAGGACTGCATCTTCAGCCTGAACTCTGACATCTGCAGAACGAAGAGGAAGAAGAAGAGAGGTGAGGGACATACCTGTGTTTTTAAAATCATCATTATTAAAAGGTCTTCTATTATGCTATCTTTAGGCATATATTACAGGTCTCGGATATATACGAATATATAAAAAACATGTCTCTGAAGTGTTTTGCTCCAAACACCAAACACATCCTTCTAGCCTCGTCCCCCTCTCTTCCAGCTGTTACTGAAGAGCTGACTCTGGGTCTGTAGCTTTAGAGACAATGCTGCTTGCTAATGTAAACACAGACCATATTACTTCCAGAACACATTGTTTCTGACAGCAACGTTTCTGATTGGCCCGTGGGTGTAAAGCCCGCCCACATTTTAGTAATGTGGTCATGACGCAGCAAATCTGGATCAGCTTCGTTGTTCCCCCGTTTTTAGAGATGTGGGTACGGAGGAAAAGAGAGAGGGGTTTATTTCCTGACACTTTGTGAGTCTCCTGACACACCGGGGACACACCGGGGACACACCAGGGACACATGGTGATGTAGAGAAGACATCACTTTGTGAGTCTCCTGACACACCGGGACACATGGTGATGTAGAGAAGACATCACTTTGTGAGTCTCCTGACACACCGGGGACACATGGTGATGTAGAGAAGACATCAGAAAGTGCATTTTGCATGATAGGGGACCTTTTAATCAGAGATACGTACGCTATGGACTCCCAGTATTTTCCACACGGTGAAGCAGAGCAGGCCGACCCCCCCCCAGGCGTAAAGAGACCCCCAGCCCAGAGCTCTGAGGGCCAAAGAGGCTCCGCTCTCTGGGGCAGCCGCCGTCACTGAGACGCCCTGCAGAGGAACCAGAGAGAGGGTCAGTGAACGCACCGTCAGGGAGAGAGAGAGAGAGGGTCAGTGAACGCACCTTCAGGGAGAGAGAGAGAGAGGGTCAGTGAACACAAGGAACAGAAGAAAGGGAACAAGGAACAGAAAGAAAGGGGTCAGTGAACGCACCGTCAGTGAACAGAAAGAAAGGGGTCAGTGAACGCACCGTCAGGGAACAGAAAGACAGAGTAAATAGACTTAGTTACTTTAAACTACTTCTCTTGTGTGAAATGAACTAGTGTTGTTGTGTACTACAGTTGTGGGGACATGTCCCAGCGTCTTGGCAGATATGATGGACAGAGAGATATCAGAGTCAGGGGACAGAGATATCAGAGTCAGGGGACAGAGAGAGATCAGAGTCAGGGGACAGAGAGATATCAGAGTCAGGGGACAGAGAGAGATCAGAGTCAGGGGACAGAGAGATATCAGAGTCAGGGGACAGAGATATCAGAGTCAGGGGACAGAGAGAGATCAGAGTCAGGGGACAGAGAGATATCAGAGTCAGGGGACAGAGAGATATCAGAGTCAGGGGACAGAGAGAGATCAGAGTCAGGGGACAGAGAGAGATCAGAGTCAGGGGACAGAGAGATATCAGAGTCAGGGGACAGAGACAGATCAGAGTCAGGGGACAGAGAGATATCAGAGTCAGGGGACAGAGAGAGATCAGAGTCAGGGGACAGAGAGAGATCAGAGTCAGGGGACAGAGAGATATCAGAGTCAGGGGACAGAGAGAGATCAGAATCAGGGGACAGAGAGAGATCAGAGTCAGGGGACAGAGAGAGATCAGAGTCAGGGGACAGAGAGAGATCAGAGTCAGGGGACAGAGAGATATCAGAGAGAGATCAGAGACAGGGGACAGAGAGATATCAGAGTCAGGGGACAGAGAGATATCAGAGTCAGGGGACAGAGAGAGATCAGAGAGATATCAGAGTCAGGGGACAGAGAGATATCAGAGTCAGGGGACAGAGAGATATCAGAGTCAGGGGACAGAGAGAGATCAGAATCAGGGGACAGAGAGAGATCAGAGTCAGGGGACAGAGAGAGATCAGAGTCAGGGGACAGAGAGAGATCAGAGAGAGATCAGAGACAGGGGACAGAGAGATATCAGAGTCAGGGGACAGAGAGATATCAGAGTCAGGGACAGAGAGAGATCAGAGAGATATCAGAGTCAGGGGACAGAGAGATATCAGAGTCAGGGGACAGAGAGATATCAGAGTCAGGGGACAGAGAGAGATCAGAGTCAGGGGACAGAGAGATATATCAGGACTCTGACCTTACTGAACCAGCCGGGGCTCTTCTTCTTGGCCAGGGCTAACGTGGACCCGAACCCCGCAAGCATCCCTACAGACGCCACGGAGCTGAGGAACGCTGCTCCTGCAGGGACAACAACATGCAGGACAGGAAGAGTCAGGGGGGACAGACTCAACAAAACTAAAGTACACACATCCTTTACTCAAGTAGAAGTACAGATACTCCTGTTTAAAAATACTCTGGTAAAAGTAGAAGTACTGACTAAACTTCTCTACTCAAGTCAAAGTAAAGAAGTATGGGCTTTGAAATGTACTTCAGTAAAAAGTACCCATAACTAGCAGCTGTTTTAAAGAGTACCTGACCTCCCTTTATATTAATAGAACAATAATGTCATTGTTAGCTAATGAATGTTTCCATGCTGAACAACGGCAACATGACAACGTTTCCATTGGTCCCTCTTCTTTAGAAGACCAGGAAATGATGGATACACGGATCGTGTTCAAATCAATAGGCACGCAATGACTCTAAATAATAATGATCACGCCACCAAACACACATTCAGACTAAAGGAACCAGCCTGTTTGGAACATGGAAGAAGTAGAAAGTACAGGTATTTGGGTTCAACATGTAAGAAGTAGAAAGTACAGGTATTAGTGTTCAACATGGAAGAAGTAGAAAGTACAGGTATTTGAGTTCAACATGTAAGAAGTAGAAAGTAAAAAGTCATCAGAAAAATAAGTAGTGGAGTAAAGTACTGATACCAGAAACATGTACTTAAGTACAGTAACAAAGTATTTGTATTCCACCACTTCCCACCTCTGAGTGCTGCATTAAGCGCCCCCACCCCCCCACAAACAATATATACACATACACACAGACAGATGCTTACAATACATTTAATTGACAACTAGTGCAGTAACACACACACACACACACACACACACACACACACACACACACACACACACACACACACACACACACACACACACACACACACACACACACACACACACACACCACACCACACACACACACCACACACACACACACACTAAAGGGACTGTTATTTTGTATATACTGTGTTTTATGTATGCCTCTTAATGTGTGCATATATATAAATGTGTCTATGTTGATTATGTATAAGTGGGTGTACAGGAGAGTATATATACATATTTGTATATATATATTTGTATTGTGTATCCTCGGGACTGTAGGAGACAGTATTTATATCTCTGTCTGTACACAAACTGACAGATGGACAGTAAAGTAGATTGTGTGTATTTGGTAACCCTGAAGCAGGACTGTTGACCAACAGACACCGTGACGTCCGAGAGGAATGGTGACGTCATGAAGCCCAACACGCAGTTTTATTTTAATTGATAATAATAACTTGATTATAATCTGACCTTTGAGGGTCTGCAGTTTGTCCTCCTCTCCTCCAGCCTCCACCTTCATGCTTTCAGCGGCTGCAGCCATGACACCGTCGGTCCCCCTGCGTAAAGCCACCGAGTGGAAACAAGCAGCCTTCTTCTGTTTGGAGTGTTATGGTGGTTGGCAAACAGCTTTTAGGTGCATTTACCGCCACCTTCTGGACTGGAGTGTGGACCACAGAACATGGGAAAAAATCAGTGAGCTACAAGGAAGAAATAACAAAACTAAATCCTCTTCATCAACCCGGTACTTATTAAGAACTCAAATAAAGCTTTAAAGTTGTCCTCCTTGCAACTCAAGAGGTTCTTAAGGTTTAACAATACTACTAACTCCACATTTCTTTACCTTTCTCTGCAGTTTTTCTCTGTTTGTTTTATATCTGGCAGATATTGTTTCCCAATTAAATGCAAGGGACCAGAGAGAGGGTCAGTGAACGCACCGTCAGGGAGAGAGAGAGAGAGAGAGAGAGAGAGGGTCAGTGAACGCACCGTCAGGCAGAGAGAGAGAGGGTCAGTAAATGCACCCTCAGGGAGAGAGAGAGGGTCAGTGAACGCACCGTCAGGGAGAGAGAGAGAGGGGGTCAGTAAATGCACCCTCAGGGAAGAGAGAGGTCAGTGAACGCACCGTCAGGAGAGAGAGAGAGAGGGTCAGTGAACGCACCGTCAGGCAGAGAGAGAGAGGGTCAGTAAATGCACCCTCAGGGAGAGAGAGAGGGTCAGTAAACGCACCCTCAGGGAGAGAGAGAGGGTCAGTTGACGCACCGTCAGGGAGAGAGAGAGAGGATCCGTGAACGCACCGTCAGGGAGAGAGAGAGAGAGAGAGAGAGAGAGAGAGAGAGGGAGAGGGTCAGTGAACGCACCGTCAGGGAGAGAGAGAGGGTCAGTAAACGCACCCTCAGGGAGAGAAAGAGAGAGGGTCAGTGAACGCACCCTCAGGGAGAGAGAAAGAGAGAGGGTCAGTGAACGCACCCTCAGGGAGAGAGAGAGGGTCAGTAAACGCACCCTCAGGGAGAGAGAGAGGGTCAGTAAACGCACCCTCAGGGAGAGAGAAAGAGAGAGGGTCAGTGAACGCACCCTCAGGGAGAGAGAAAGAGAGAGGGTCAGTGAACGCACCCTCAGGGAGAGAGAAAGAGAGAGGGTCAGTGAACGCACCCTCAGGGAGAGAGAGAGGGTCAGTGAACGCACCCTCAGGGAGAGAGAGGGTCAGTAAACGCACCCTCAGGGAGAGAGAAAGAGAGAGGGTCAGTGAACGCACCCTCAGGGAGAGAGAGAGGGTCAGTGAACGCACCCTGACTGCAGTCTTGTAATAGTGTCTTTCTCAGTAGTTGTCTTTCTATTGTTTTAAAACCTCCTACTTTTTCCTGTATTTTATAAAACACTCCGCCTACTATTAATATTAAAGTATTATTACACAAAATATTGATGCGAATATTAGTGTCCTTGTCTTAGATATCATGCAGGATATTTTTTACAGTTTTGTTAAAATAATATTTGTATTTCTTTTTACTCTAAATTCGCTCTTTCAGGTTTTTTTTCATCCGGGTCTCTAGGAGGCGCTCTCACCGTGACGTCATCTGCCTTCTTCTCCGTCGTTGTCTTCCCGATCAACCAATCACAGAGCTCCATTCAGCAGTGACCTGGAAACAGTTGCTGCTAGGTCAAACTCAGTTTGGAGGAAATCCACTGAATAGCGTCTGATTTTTTGATGAAAATGGAGATGAAAGTGTTGTTTCAGAGCCTGAACCCTGAGCTAATCAAAGGTACAAACCTACCGATGATCAGAGACACGAATCATCGATATATAAGTCGTTAAATCTGTGTTTATTCTTTGGTTTCCCAGGGAAATACGAGCATATCTTGCCGTGTTGTTTGCTTTTTAAAACAGTTTAAAACAATCATGTACGTTTTATTTCGGATTCCTGAACTTACAAACGATGCCTCCAGATCTTGAGTTATAACTAAACGTGGTGTTTACAATTGTTATTTTGGCGCTAATTTGTGGCGACATTTAAGATGACAGACAACAACAACAACAGTTGGCGCAAGCGGGAAACAAACCGGAAACGCTATTAGTCGATAATGCAAGATATGTTATTGTTATTAAGAGTAAAACACGCATTTGTACGGTTCAATAACAGCCTTACGTTCAGCTCTCCACACACAGATATTAACTATACTAACAAACACAGAAGATAAACACTTCCATATAAGAAAACTTAGAAATATAAGATGATTTACGTTAAAAAAGAAGCAGAAATACAGGTTTGTTGACGTAAATAGCAGGTATAAAAGACATGCATTCATAAAGTAACTAACAGAGAGAGACAGAGAGGGAAAAAGAGAGACAGAGACACAGAGAGACAGAGGGAAAAAGAGAGACTGAGGGAAAGAGAGAGACAGAGGGACAGAGAGAGACAGAGGGAAAAAGAGAGACAGAGACACAGAGGGAAAAAGAGAGACTGAGGGAAAAAGAGAGACAGAGGGAAAAAGAGAGACAGAGGGAAAGAGAGGGACAGAGAGAGACAGAGGGACAGAGAGAGACAGAGGGACAGAGGGAAAGAGAGAGACAGAGGGACAGGGAAAGAGAGAGACAGAGGGACAGAGAGAGATAGAGGGAAAAAGAGGGACAGAGAGAGACAGAGGGACAGAGAGAGACAGAGGGAAAAAGAGAGACAGAGGGAAAGAGAGAGACAGAGTGACAGGGAAAGAGAGGGACAGAGAGAGACAGAGGGACAGAGAGGGAAAAAGAGAGACAGAGAGGGAAAAAGAGAGACAGAGGGAAAAAGAGAGACAGAGAGACAGAGAGGGAAAAAGAGAGACAGAGAGGGAAAGAGAGACAGAGGGAAAAAGAGAGACAGAGAGGGAAAAAGAGAGACAGAGGGAAAAAGAGAGACAGAGGGACAGAGAGGGAAAAAGAGAGACAGAGAGAGACAGAGGGACAGAGAGGGACAAGACAGAGAGAGACAGTTTATAAATTCAGATTTTGAGACACAATATAGGAACAACTTTAGATGATTTGTTATAGATTAAACCATCCAACGTTATATGTAAGTAACTTAGACCATGGGTGGGTTAACAGAGCACTAATTCAAACTAAACTAAGGTTTGTTGTTCACAGTTCAGCTTCTTAAATGTAATAATTGCTGCTTTTGGTTTTAATGGAGTATTTTCTCTACAATGAGTACTACACAATACTTGGACATGAGTATTTTAACAGTGTGGTATATTCTGTATAAAGTGTTTTAACAGACTTTTAACCTGGTAGTTTAACTAATATACAGTCGTTTAAATTAAATTAAACAGGTTAATTAATGTTGTGGCAGTCTCAACACGACTTATAACTTCCTGACAGTATTTAGAACACCGTTTAAAGGTTTTAATGATAAACTAAGTCGTGTTTGAGTCTGAATCTGGAGATGTTTTGTAACATCGTTTTTCACACTGTTTTGTAACCTCGCTCAAACAAAGACGTTGATTCCCCCGCAGCTGGCCTGCAGCACGTGATCTCTCTACTCGCCACCTGATTGGCTCCGTCACAGCATCAGTTTAAAGAGCCAAGCGCGAGCGGCGTTCCTATTGGCCGAATGCTTCCGGCGCCAATATTTCGAGATAAAGAGGAGCGGACAGCAGCAGAAGCCGCTCAGTCTCTCTCCTGCTTTTAACTTTCACACCGTAACTTATTTCATTTTAAACCGTCACAATGCTTTCTGCCCGCGCGCCTCTGTCCACGAAGAAGGAGAACTCTCTCAGCAGTGAGATGAACAAGATGGCGCTGGACAAAGAAAACACGGTAAGAACTAAAAAGCAGCTTTTACCGTTTAAAGGACTCTTTGTTTGGGCCGTTAAACAAAGGAGCAGCAGTTTGTACCCACTGCAGCTTTATCGACCTTCATCTCGTGTGTGTTTCACTCAGATCCGATTAAATAAACGGTTTTAATCAGATTATTGTTTCTCTTTTTCAGCCCCCGAGCCTGAACGCCACGCGCATTTTAGCGTCTAAAACCGCGCGGAAAATCTTCTCCGACTCTGAGGTGAGTTCAACCACATATAAATATATCTGTGTGTGTATATATCTAAACACACATTAAAGTGTAGGATTATTAGTGTTTTTCTGTCGATGTGGCGCCTAAAGTGTCAGTTGGGGCGCCAAACTGGACGATCAGCTGTTGCTGTTTCAAATAAGCTGACGTCACTTCCTGTCTTTATTATGAGGTGTAGGAATACTCTGTTACAAGTAGAAGTACTGCATTCAGAATATACTTCAAGTATAAAGTATTATAACCAAATATAGTGAAAGTAGCGACAGTAAAAGTAGTCATTGTGCAGATTGGTCCATTTCAGAATAATATATATGATATGTTTTATAATGATTGATCATTAAAGTGTTCTCAAAGCTGGTAAAGCTGCAACTAGTTTGAATGGCTTTGTATACTGCAGGGTAGCTGGTGGATTTACTCCAGGTGGAACTAAAGTCTGATTTAACACTTGGTTATATTTCACATCATTCATCCACATCTGTGAAGTAACTAAAGGTATTAAATACATGTAGTGGAGTACAAGTACACCATGTACCTCTGAACTGTAGTGGAGTAGAAGTACACAGAAGCAGAACATGGAAATACTCAAGTAGTATTTGACTCTGTACATTGTTTAGTATCTGTGTACACACTGCAGTATATGTATACACAGTGCAGTATTTGTGTACACTGTGAAGTATCTGTACACAGTGTAGTATTTGTAGTATCAGCGTCTGACCGCCTGTCTCTCAGCCCAAAGCGATGACGAAGGTGGAGGAAGAGGAGCCGCTGCTGAAGGAGAACCCTCGGCGCTTCGTGGTCTTCCCGATCCAGTACCACGACATCTGGCAGATGTACAAGAAGGCCGAGGCGTCGTTCTGGACCGCGGAAGAGGTACGTCCTGCTCTTCAGAACCACAAAGCTTTATTAGTCCCTCAGAGGGGAACGTTATGCACTTCCTGTTGCTGTCTGTCTCTGAGAGCAGCTGATCTTAACTTCCTGTCTGCAGGTGGATCTGTCCAAGGACGTGCAGCACTGGGAGGCTCTGAAGGACGACGAGAGGTTCTTCATCTCTCACGTGTTGGCCTTCTTCGCCGCCAGCGACGGCATCGTCAACGAGAACCTGGTGAGAGTTCAGAGACGTTAGAGAACCTGGTGAGAGTTCAGAGACGTTAGAGAACCTGGTGAGAGTTTAGAGACGCTAGAGAACATGGTGAGAGTTCGGAGACACTAGAGAACCTGGTGAGAGTTCGGAGACGTTAGAGAACATGGTGAGAGTTCGGAGACAATAGAGAACCTGGTGAGAGTTCAGAGACGTTAGAGAACCTGGTGAGAGTTTAGAGACGCTAGAGAACCTGGTGAGAGTTCAGAGACGCTAGAGAACCTGGTGAGAGTTCGAGACGTTAGAGAACCTGGTGAGAGTTTAGAGACGCTAGAGAACCTGGTGAGAGTTTAGACGCTAGAGAACCTTGGTGAGATTAGAGAACCTGGTGAGAGTTCGGAGACGTTAGAGAACCTGGTGAGAGTTCGAGACACTAGAGTTTAGAACCTGGTGAGAGTTCGGAGACGTTAGAGAACCTGGTGAGAGTTCGGAGACGTTAGAGAACCTGGTGAGAGTTCAGAGACGTTGTTAAGCCCGAGAGCCCCTGGTAGAGGGGGCTGCAGGTTTTTTTCTTCACTAAACTGTGTCTCAGGGCTTCTTAATATTTTTAAAAACCCATTAATGTGTCATACCAGATTAACGTTTTTTTTTTTTACCAAAACACAAGTCTCATAAGAAGCGTCTAAATGACCGCTGAGCAAAAAAATGCTAACGCACAGAACTCAAGCTAAAAATACCCGTATTACTTATCGTAACTGCACATACAAGATAGCCGATTAAAGCTGAGATTCCACAGGTTCTATAGGTATTGGTATCATCACTGAGCGATCAGAACTCGCGACAGAGGAAGCAAACAGACATCACAACACGTAGCTTTACGGAGCAAACACGGGAGATCGTCTCACCTTAGCTGTTGTTCTGATCAAAAGTCGTGTTCAATGGCATTAAAACGCAGCTGAAGGTTAATCCGATGGTTAATCCAATGTGTCTGTTGCTTTGAAAAAAGTATTGATAATTCCATTTTTATGTAAAAATCGGAGATTTCCTATTAGCTGCTAATAGCCACCAGAGTGTGTCGCAGCTTCCGGTTCCAGGGCATTCTGGCTGAGCAGCACTCATTCACCAATGGGTAATGTTTAGATGGAATTTTAGGAACTTCCCCTCGATTCTATTGGCTCTAACGGTTAAAAAGAGGTGTCAATCATCAAAATCGACCGAGGGGGCCAGAGATATGGAAAATGCACCCAAATGACCCCAGAAGTGTTTTTTTTGCTAAACCTCTCTAAAAAGGTCAAATGTCACTTGTTTTGCATCAATCTTGATACAGGGTACTTATTATGTTATGGTTTGGATTCCTAAAGCTTTTAGTCTCCTATCCCATCATTCAAGCGTGGTTTTCACTATAAGTAAAAAAGAAAATTTGGACGGACACTATCATTTAAAACATTTTTTTTTTACTATGTTCAATCTGAATTTACATTAAAATAAAAACATCTATATTGATTCTGACGCATCTACATCCAACTCACAGGTTTATCATTGCTTTGATAAAAAAGATTATTAGTGTACCCCTTTTAGAAGTGAAGATATGGTCATTTGTTCTGGAAAAGTCATTTTCGAGCCTGAGACCTGAAAAACAGGCTCAGGGCTCAACAGGTTAAAGGAAACTCTGCTGATTGGCTGTGATGCTCTCTGCTGATTGGCTGTGACTGACTTCCTGCTGTTCCTCGTGTCTCCACCAGGTAGAGCGCTTCTCACAGGAGGTGCAGGTGACGGAGGCCAGGTGTTTCTATGGTTTCCAGATCGCCATGGAGAACATCCACTCAGAGATGTACAGCCTCCTGATCAACACCTACATCAAGGAGCCCGCCGAGAGGTGAGTCACACGGTCTGATGGTGTGTTCAATGACCCTGACAGTAATCAGTATCTGGAGACTCATTGTTCTCGTCCCCTCAGAGAGTTCCTGTTTAACGCCGTGGAGACGATGCCCTGCGTGAAGAAGAAGGCCGACTGGGCCATCAACTGGATCGGGAACAAGAGCGCCAACTACGGTGAGGGGGGGAGGGGGGGTCCATGTTCATATCCTTTAGTCATCAATATCTGTTTATATCTGACAGGAAGTGCTGCTGAGTCAGTGATTGATTGAGAGTCTGTGATGATGAGCCGCGCAGGGGTACGGACCTCAGCCAATGATGGGGGCTGACTGCTGCTGCGCTCTGATTGGAGGACGAGTGGTCAGCTGACAGAGCGGCAGCAGCAGGAAACAGACGCCGCGCTGAACAGACAGTGAACGCACCGTGTTGAGTTCAAAAGACAGAAAATAAGATGCAACCGGGTCAGAGTTAAACACACAGACACATTTAGATAATAACAAGTAACCATTGAAGCTAGATCTCACCGTGAGAAGTGATGAGAGAACACGTTGAATATATTCAGATGAGATGAAGTAAGGAACCTTATTTATAGATTCAGGCGTTGAGAGCAGCAGGTTCTGGAGTTAGGCTGAGATCTGATGGTTCTAACTGCGGTCCTCATGGTTCCTCTGGTTCTAACTGTGGTCCTCATGGTTCTAACTGGTTCTGGTCCTCATGTTTCTGGTTCTAACTGTGGTTCTGGTCCTCATGGTCCTGGTTCTAACTGTGGTTCTGGTCCTCATGGTTCCTCTGGTTCTAACTAGTTCTGGTCCTCGTGGTTCTGGTTCTAACTGGTTCTGGTCCTCATGGTCCTGGTTCTAACTGTGGTTCTGGTCCTCAGGAGAGCGCGTGGTGGCCTTTGCGGCCGTTGAGGGGATCTTCTTCTCCGGGTCCTTCGCTGCCATCTTCTGGCTGAAGAAGAGAGGCCTGATGCCCGGACTCACCTTCTCCAACGAGCTCATCAGCAGAGACGAGGTACATCATCATCATTATTATTATTATTATTATTATTATTATTATTATTATTATTAACGTAGGGTCTCGGGGATAAAATAATGAAATGAGTCTTCACTGTGACTTTGCCTGTCTGATGTTCATTCTGTGGTGCGTTCAGGGTCTTCACTGTGACTTATCCTGTCTGATGTTCATTCTGTGTTGCGTTCAGGGTCTTCACTGTGACTTTGCCTGTCTGATGTTCATTCTGTGGTGCGTTCAGGGTCTTCACTGTGACTTTGCCTGTCTGATGTTCAAACACCTGGTGAACAAACCGTCTGAAGACACCGTCAGTGACATCATCAGGGATGCCGTGACCATCGAGCAGGTAAGCCCCGCCCCCTCTCTCTCTCTCTCTCTCTCTCTCTCTCTCTGCTTCCTGTCCGTCAGCTAACTCCTCCCCCTCTCTCAGGAGTTCCTGACGGAGTCTCTGCCCGTCAAACTGATCGGGATGAACTGCGATCTGATGAAGCAATACATCGAGTTCGTGGCTGACCGCCTGATGCTGGAGCTGGGCTTCTCCAAGGTACTAATACACACATTTATATCTACTAATACACACATTTATATCTACTAATACACATATATATATATATATATATACTAATACACACATTTATATCTACTAATACACACATTTATATATATATATATACTAATACACACATTTATATATACTAATACACACATTTATATATACTAATACACATATATATATATATATATATATATATACTAATACACACATTTATATATATTTAATATCTGTCAGTTTGTTCTCTTTAATCGTCGGGAAATATCCAATAATCATCGATATCAGTTAGCCATTAATATCTGACAGGGAGCGCTGCTGCTGAGATTGATTGATTGATTCTTCGTCAGTGATTGATTGATTGATTGAGAGTCTGTGATGATGAGCCGCGCAGGGGTACGGACCTCAGCCAATGATGGGGGCTGACTGCTGCTGCGCTCTGATTGGAGGACGAGTGGTCAGCTGACAGAGCGGCAGCAGCAGGAAACAGACGCCGCGCTGAACAGACAGTGAACGCACCGTGTTGAGTTCAAAAGATCTCCAGTAGAAAGTTGTGCGTTTGTGTGAACATGTTGAATATATTGAGAGTTGAGTTCAAAGTGTTCTCGTGTGTTCTAGATCTTCCGCGCGGAGAACCCCTTCGACTTCATGGAGAACATTTCTCTGGAGGGCAAGACCAACTTCTTCGAGAAGCGCGTGGGCGAATACCAGAGGATGGGCGTGATGTCGGGGACCAGCGACAACACCTTCAGGCTGGACGCTGACTTCTGAGGCCCTGAACGCACCACGCAGAGGCCCTGAACGCACCACACAGACCCAGAGAGAGACAGGAGCCTCTCCGTTAACCTCCTCTCTGATCTGCAGAGTATTTCATCCCGAGAGGAAGACCTACTTAGTTTTTATCTAACGTACTATATTAGTATGTTTCTATAGAACGACCTGATGGGTTTTTAGTTACGCTTTGTACAGTTTTTGTAATAAAATGAAATATAATGCACCTAAAAGTCTCCTTTCTGTTAACTGGTGTAGAAATATGATTTACTGAATGTCTTCTCAGGGGGTCCGCGGGGTCTTAAAAAGTAGTCTTTCTATCTATCTCTTTCCCCACACACTAAAAGTGTGTGGGGAACGAGGGAGTTCCTCTAGGACGCGTTCTCGTGCCTCTTCAGTTCCCCTCAGCCACAGGCCTGCTGCAGATGAAGAGAGCTGCACACAGCGCCCTGTGGGTGGAAGAGGTAGGCTCATGTGTAAACAAAGTGGTTCTCCTGAGATGGTCAGCCGGTGGCTAGTCATTCCCTTTCTCAATACTCATCTCTGTCCAGGGAGAAAACATGTAAATACCAGTGGTGTCATGTCATTAGGTACATTTACTCAAATGTTGTATTAAGTCAAATGTTGAGGTACTTTACCGGAGTATTTTCATGTTATGCTACTTCATACTTCTACATTTCCGAAGCCAATATCATCATTTTGACTTCACTACATTTCTTAAACAGCTTTAGTTTCTTTACAGATTCAGATATTCAGCTAATACAAAGTAAAACATCAAATATAAATAAACATTGACTAATATACAGTATATCAAGTCATTCATGTGAGCCTTGCATTTAACCCTCTTTGACACGCATTCATGCATCAGTAACCATCATGGACTAATCTATTCTGAAATGGGCCATTATGCACCAGGGGGTCCGCGGGGTCCTAAAAAGTATTCAAAGTTGATAAATCAATTTAGCACAAATGAAGGCTATTAAAAAGTATTAAAGGGCATTTCCCAAGGTATTACATGTTGTAGCTTGTTTTCAATAAGTATATAAATGGTCCAAAGAGGTTGTATTCTACAGTCTGCCTGAATGTAATCATTGCGTAGGTGTGTAGTGATTCTGTGTAGCTCATTTATGGCATCCCGTTGGATGTGACGTCATCTGAACAGGACATCGCACGCTCACTGCTTGATAGCGCGCAAAGGCCCGTTTACGCCGGTTGCTAAACAACATCGTTATGGGGAAATGCAAGTCTGCGTCCAAATGGTTGGAAGATAAGGAGGAAGGACAATCAATACTGTATATAGTGAATGTGAGGTAAAGTTTCGCCAAGGTAACCGGTTGAAACTCCAAGTGGCGATGAGGTCTTAAAATGTATGGAAAGGGTCTTAAAAAAGGTCTTAAAAGGTCTTACATGTGACTTCAGGATTCCTGCATACACCCTGCTGCATAACAAGCATTTCTATACTTGGGACTTTAGGTATATTTTGAAACCAATTGAAATTTGACTCAAGCAATATTTTTGAATGCATGAATATGACTTGTAACAGAGTCTTTTTAAATGTTTGTATTGTTACTTGAACTAGTTACAAATGGTATTCTACCACTGGCACATCTTGCATTAAAAACCTCCATGTGGACAGTTCTCCCTCTGTTGTCAGCTTGCAGAATATCTTTCTACTCTCGTTATAGTTTGATATAATACAATGTCTAAAGCAGTCATGATATTTCCCTCATGTATAACATGCCTGCTAAAAGCGACTGGACCAGGCCAAGACATAGTCCAGCACCAAAACACAGCTGATGTTTTAACACTTTCAAAAACAGAAAACAGACCTCTTCCTCTCGTAACTCATGACAATAGAGAGTATAGGAACACGTCCCAAACAATCTTGGGGAGTGTCACTATTGGCAGAATCTTTGATCTCGTAAGTTCCACTTTTGTACGTCTTTGTGTCTGTAGGTGTTCGATATCTTGCCGATATACGGTCATCTGCAACCTGGGGAACAGCAGCAGGTGGTTTTCTCTGAAATGTCAGCAGAGAGGTGGTGGCACGCTGCCATGTGGAGGATGGGCCAACGTATGAGGTGAAACTCAGGAGAAGCTTCAGTGATCAGCTACAGCCTTGACTCCACATATTGATTTTGGTCTGCACGTATGTGTCCTGCACAGTTCTCCATTATCTAGACTATTTATTCTCTCTTCTTTATCCTTACCAGCTCCAACAATCAAACAAATAACAATGGTAGTCAGTCATTTTTTGGTTTAATCCCAGTTCAAAGTTCTTGAACATATTGGCCCAATGCCAAGCCAACCCCTACATTAAGTGGAGAGGGAGTTATTAAACCCTCCAACAAGTTAACATCACATTTGACACAAAGAGTTTTTAAAAACCGGATTTCATTTTTACAAACCAATGTTCTTTTTCCAGCAGAAAGCATAGTTTCGAGATCATCACAGTTATAGTATGAGTAAGTATGGTGTAAGATTCATCTTGGAATCGGACCATTATCTTCAGTGACTGTTGTGTTAAACATCTGTTTCCGAGTCAGTAGCATTAAACATGTGTCCTTGCTAATGTTCCAAATGAAGCTGCTGTGACACAAACATGAATCTAGACTTTATCCAATGATAAAGTACTTTTATTCAGATGACCCTAACCCATACAAACTCTCGTTTCTATTGGAGAGTTCTCCAACACATTGTACAGTGTTAAGGGGGGGGGACATCTCTAAGCTGTTGACCAATCATAACGGAGCAGGCCAGCTAACCAATCAGAGCCGACTGGGATTTTGTTTCAGACAGAGGGTGGTACACAGAATACCAGTGGTAACTGTTACAGGCTTTATGTGGGAAATCAATGAAAGCATATGAAATGTTGCAGAGGCACAAATCCAAATATGAACCTGAAAATGAGCAGGGCCCCTTTAACGCTAGGATAGTGGCCATGATGTGAAACTCTCCTTTGTTTTAAGATACATTATCTTGTGTTAATTCCCCATCTTGTTGTACTGTCACCCTGCCTTTCTTATCCTTGTTCTTCTTTGGCCATCTGTTTGCTCGTCCGTGTGTGACACATGATACTTCATACAAATCTAATGACAACTCTTTGGCTAGTGATGCATTCCAATATTTTCAAAAGGACAGGCCTGGGGGTACAATGACAGATGTGTTAGTAATTGCAGATGAAGATGTGTTTGCTGCATTTATAGTTTGTTTCATGATCATTAGCTTCTGCTTACTGTTAGTGTTTTCACTAAGAAGTCATTACTTTTTATGGTCAGTTAATCTAATGCTGAGAGGATCATTAGGATGCACATGATATAAAGACGTTTATAAAAGGTTTCTTTCACTCACTAGACAAAAGAAGGTGAGAGGGATCACATTCAATCTGAATGTCACTGCTTAGTTTTTCCCACTTTGGTCTTTTGTGCTCCCAATCCCTCTTTAAGTATGCAAGCCGTTGGGACCGGTTATCATTGATATTCAAAACAAGGACATATTGATTTTGGATTGAGTTGAAATTAGCGATTCAGCAGAACATCTCACTGACCTTCCTGTCCCTTCAGCACTGTTATTTCTCCTGCTTTCTTTTCTCTATTGTGGTCTCTCTCCATCCCTTTTGCCCTGTGTTCTTCTCTTGGGGTCAATTAGATCCGTTGATATAAATCAAATACAGAAACAACTCCCCTTCATGCATGCCCAAGTGACACTCTTTGAAATCGCTGTTCTTGTCATCTTTCTGTGTCTTACTGTTACAACCCGGCTCTTGGGCTGCAACAAAAAGCTGGGAGGCGAGACGAGGGGTCTGAAAGTATAACAATCCTTTATTTAGTGGACACCAAAAGTACCGCCGCGACACGAAGCTCACACGGGGAGTGTGCGAGACGAACGAGAGAGCGAACAAATCCGGTTGGCTCTGCTCTTGTAGGCTTCCCGACCCAGGAGCAGCTCATCAGGTAAGACGCCGGCCCCACAGCACTGGATCCTGTAAACACACACACACACACACACACACACACACACACACACACACACACACACACACACACACACACAGCCGACGGCACCCCTCGTGGTGTGGAGGGGGTCGTCACACTTACTTTCTTTCACTTTTAACGCTTTAAATACAAATGTCATTGTTCTCCTTATCTTCTGGTAATCTTATTTTTTTATATATTTTCCTGATAATTATTATCATGAACCGCAGAGTTCAAACTGAGGCCATCATCTTGCATGCTTCTTTAGAAAACTGTATGTATTTGTCTGCACTGTCACCTCTACACACAGCCTTAAAGACACTAGGGGGCATGGTTCGACCAAATCCTTCTGTTTAGCATCAAGCTGATTCACATTCTTTTCAATGAGAATCAAAGTGCTGACAGTTTTAAAAGCAGTGTTTTCTTCTCCAGCTGTTTGATCACGAAGGGGAGGAAGACGTGACCCTGTGTGACCCGGGCAGGATGGGCTTCAATTGTAACATCATATACCCCAAAAGGGAGGATGAGGAGGAGGCAGGACAGAAGAAGGCCCTCGTAGAGGAGCAAACTGAGAACGGACAGGAAGTGAGACCAGGGCAACCCATGGTCACCCCCACTGAGGTGAGTTCATCTTTGGGCTCTTTCAACCCTTAAGGGACAATCACATGTAAGTATTTGGGGAAATTAATTGATTGCTATTTTCTACATTACACCCTTATAACATATAGAATACACCCTTATTGCACCCGTATTACACCTGCGACACCATTTTCATACCTGTGTTACACCATTATTACACCTGTATACTTCACCAATAATATACCCATGATACAAATACAAATGTTACACTATAATTACACTGGTATTACACCCATTGTACACGTGGACACAGCCTATTTGGAAGTGTAGGCAGTTTCTGAAATCTGACGGTAAACCAGTACTTAACCATGTCCTAGTTGCAGGCTTATTGGACGCCATTCTGCTCCCGTCTGAGGTTGCAGTATGTAAATGCTCTGCACACACCAGCAACACTGACCCTGTTTCATTGGGAAATGCTGCTGCTGACTCAGCTGCAAAGGCAGCTGCTCTGATTCCTCTCACACCACACGCACACTCGTTTGTTAACATCCCTGTTTCCTCCATCACTGACAATATGTCGTCACTAACTGCCATGCAGCAGTCAGCTCCACCAACAGAAAAAGCACAGTGGAAAACTGCTGGTGCTACCTTTGACCCCACCTCCAGCATCTGGGTTGGTCCAAATTCCAATCCTTGTCTCCCGAGGAATTTTTTCCCACATTTTGCTAAATTGACACATGGGCTAGACCAGTGGTTCTCAAACTTTTTCTGTCATTCCTCACTTTGAACATGTGGGCCTTTTCAAGCCCCACCTGTTCCTCATCGCTCCAATCAAATGGTAGGCCAAGCTTAAAATGGTCAAATGCATCGTTCTATATCAGGGGTCTCCAACCTTTTTTAGGATGAGAGCTACTTTCACAAAATAAAACAAGTCGTGAGCCACTTTTACTCCTCTTTTTATGTTTTTTTGCAGTGTATATATTTAGCACATTTTAACATTATGATATGCTGACCTTTAACCTTTGTGTGCTGTTTGGGTCTGTGGGACCCGTCTGCAGTGTTTACTAAAATAAAATGTATGCAATTTAATTATTTTAACCTGCTTTATTTGGGGGTGGACCTCACCTCCTCTAGGGGGGACCTCACCTCCTCCAGGGGGTCCGGGGGCATGCACCCCCGGGAAGAGTTTTTTTTAAATGTCGAAGTGAAATGCATCAATCTGCTGCACTTTGAGCACAAAATGAATTTCTGGATACAGCTCTCAACACTCAGATGAAAGGGAGCTGTATACTTTTCAATGATCTAAACATCTTTAGAAGGCCACATGCACATTTCCAACAACCTTTTACTAGATGTGATGCACAATGATATAAACTATTGCCCAGAGACAAATGAATTGTCAACAACGGTTTGAAACCTGCAAACTTTAAACAATCGCTCTCCGCTACGCTCACCGGTCGAGAGAGAGAGAGAGAGAGAGAGAGACAGAGAGACAGAGAGAGAGAGAGAGAGATCTGAGTACTTCTACTTCTACTTGGGGGGCGTGTGGCGTAGTGGGTTGTCCGTTGGTGTTGGGATCAGGGGGTCACAGGTTCAAACCCCACTGCAGTCAGCATGTCGTTGTGTCCCTGAGACACTTCACCCCAAACTGCTCTGTGGGGATTGTCCACAGTATTGAGTATGTAAGTCGCTTTGGATAAAAGCGTCTAACAAATGACATGTAATATAATTATCTCCGTCATGGTAACCCTTTCTAACAAACATTGAATCAAGAAGGATTCCCCAGCTCATGTTTCACCAACAGGTTGACTTCATGAGATCATGGACGCTGCTTTTTGTAAATCTTTATTCAACTTAATGACGATCACTACAGTCTTCAGTATCAGCTTTAATACGTTGTTCAAGAAAACTTTACTACAGACACAATCAGTGAGACACATGGTAACCAATGAGAAGCCTCCATTTAAAACACCAACATTTAAACCCCAGGACAGGAAGTGGTCTCCTCCTACAGAGGACACAGAGACACTGAGACACCATATGGCCAGAGCGCAAACCCAGCATAGAGAGGTTCAGTGAATGTGGTTCTGAAGGTGTGGAGGAGGATCAGTGTGTCAGAGGAGACTCTGTAGAAGGAGAGAGAGCCAGCAGGATGATCCACATACACTGCTACTCTACCAGAGAGGAGGAGGGAGGAGGAGGAGGAGGAGGAGGAGGAGGAGGAGGAGGAGGAGGAGGAGGAGATGTCTGTTACTCTGTTATTGTGCATGACAGAGTAACGACCATCAGAGCACTCCAGACTCCAGGACTGATCATTCTCTCCAAACCTACAGTCCCCACTCTCTCCTTTCCTCCTGATTCCTCTGTAAGTCACTGATATTTCAACCCCTCCGCTCCACTCGACCTCCCAGTAACAGAGACCAGTCAGAGCTTCTCTACACATCAGCTGAGGACAGTACTCAAACCTCTCTGGATGATCAGGATATGGCTGCTCCTCTCCAACACGTGTCACCTTCCTGTTGTCCTCAGACAGTTTGAGGTCTCTGTGTGCTGTGTTTGAGTCCAGGGTGAGTTCACAGGAATCTGATGAGAGACACAGACAGCAGTTTATCATCAGACTCACCTGAAGGCTTTACTCTCTGTTAGTGATCCTTTCTATAAAGCTTCAAGATGTCATGTTTGAATAAATAAATACCACCTCCATCATCTTTGTCTTTAGAGAGAAGCTGACTGATCCACACTTACACTTCCTCACACCTGGTTTTAACCTCTGCTCTCCACCATGGTCCAGCCTGGAGGAAGAAACACAGTCAGGATGATTTTCTATCCAACATGAGTCCTAGCTGCTGTTCAACCTGAAGCAGAGCTCAGTCTGTCCGTGGGCCAGAGAGACACGGAGGAAGATTTTTGATTT
This sequence comes from Dissostichus eleginoides, assembly GCA_031216635.1. Classification (NCBI taxonomy): domain Eukaryota; kingdom Metazoa; phylum Chordata; class Actinopteri; order Perciformes; family Nototheniidae; genus Dissostichus; species Dissostichus eleginoides. Next base: position 29,414,420 of record CM062281.1, on the reverse strand, counting down.
TTAAAACAAATTTTATTTGCATTTGTTTTAACATACCCCACCCTGTCCCTCTGGGAATCATAATCTCAAACAGAATCTCATCTCAACACATTTAGCCGTTGGTGAGATATCTCAGTCAGAACCAAATCCATAAACTGACCACATTATCCTCCCTAGAGCCAGGAAACCAGTGGTTCTGATGTTTGGACTGAATGGCTGTTTCCATGTAATAAGACTTCAAGGTTAACTCACTGCAGTGAACATAATCAAGGGAAATGAGATGTCCTTCATGATAGAAGACCAGAGATGAAATTAGACAAATATGAGGAACCTGCAGTCTGTGTGTCCATACCTGAGAGTGTCCAGTTTCCAGAGTGGATCCTCCAGTCCAGCAGACAGCAGCTTCTCTCCTGAGTCTCCTGGATGATTGTAGCTCAGGTCCAGCTCTCTCAGATGGGAGGGGTTGGAGCTCAGAGCTGAAGCCAGAGAAACACAGCCTTCCTCTGTGACCAGACAGCCTGAGAGACTGGAACCAGGGAATACAGTAAACTCAGTGCTTTAAAAAGTCACTTGAGCAGGAGAATCATAGAGGTTGACCATCTTCATCAACATGAACAAAAAGCTGAACTCTGACCTGAGAGTCTCCAGTTCACAGTGTGGACTCTCCAGTCCAGCAGACAGCAGCTTCACTCCTGAATCCTGCAGGTCGTTGTTACTCAGGTCCAGCTCTCTCAGACTAGAGGACTGGGAGCTGAGGACTGAGGACAGAGCTCACAGCTTCTCTCTGACAGGTTGCAGCCACTCAGCCTGGGGAAAGATCAGCAGTGAACACAAACAGTTTTATTCTCATGTCTCAAACTGTTCCTAGTTAATGTAGTTTTATCTCCACTTACAGAGCTTTCCTGGAGGCTTTGACCACTGGCAGCAGCCGCAGAAGAGCCTCCTCTGAAGCAGAGTATTTCTTCAGGTCAAAAACGTCCAGATCTTCTTTTGATGACAGTAAGATGAAGACCAGAGCTGACCACTGAGCAGGAGACAGATCCTCTGTGGAGAGACTTCCTGATCTCAGGTACTGTTGGATCTCCTCCACTAGAGAACGATCATTCAGTTCATTCAGACAGTGGAACAGGTTGATGCTTTTCTCTGGAGACGGGTTCTTTCCTATCTTTTTCTTGATGTATTCAACTGTTTCCTGGTTGGTCTGTGAGCTACTTCCTGTCTGTGTCAGCAGGTCGTGTAATAAGGTCTGATTGGTCTCCAGTGAAAGACCCAGGAGGAAGCGGAGGAACAAGTCCAGGTGTCCGTTTGGACTCTGTAAGGCCTTGTCCACAGCACTCTGGTAGAGATGTGTTAGTTTAGGTTTGCCTCTGAAGAATGGAAGCAGCCTGAAGATTTGCCAGTAATATGTTGATTCTTCTGACAGCAGGTTGACTCCAGAGTTGATGAAGGTCAGATGGACATGAAGAGCAGCCAGAAACTCCTGAACGCTCAGATGGACGAAGCAGAACACTGTGTTCTTGTACATTCCTCTCACCTCATTAAAGACCTGTGTGAACACTCCTGAGTACACTGAGGCTGCTCTGATATCGATGCCACACTCTCTCAGGTCGGACTCATAGAAGATCAGGTTGCCTTTCTGCAGCTGCTCAAAGGCCAGTTTTCCCAGAGACTCCATCATCTTCCTGCTCTCTGAACTCCTGTGTGGATCTGTCTCAGCTCCTCCATCATACTTGACGTTCTTCACTTTGGACTGAACCACCAGGAAGTGGATGTACATCTCAGTCAGGGTCTTGGGCAGCTCTCCTCTCTCAGTTTTCAATATGTCCTCCAGAACTGAAGCAGAGATCCAGCAGAAGACTGGGATGTGGCACATGATGTGGAGGCTTCGTGAGGTCTTGATGTGGGAGATGATGGTGCCGGCCTGCTCCTGATCTCTGAATCTCTTCCTGAAGTACTCCTCCTTCTGTGGGTCAGTGAACCCTTGGACCACTGTCATCATGTCCAAACACTCAGGAGGGATCTGATTGGCTGCTGCAGGTCGTGTGGTTATCCAGAGGCGAGCAGAGGGAAGCAGCTTCCCCCTGATGAGGTTTGTCAGCAGCACATCCACTGAGGTGGACTCTGTGACATCAGTCAGGATCTCAGTGTTGTGGAAGTCCAGAGGAAGTCGACACTCATCCAGACCGTCAAAGATGAACACAACCGGGAACTGATCAAACCTGCAGATTCCTGCGTCTCTGGTTTCAGTGAAGAAGTGATGAACAAGTTCCACCAAGCTGTACTTGTTCTCTCTCACCACATTCAGCTCTCTGAAAGGTAATGGAAATACGAACTGGATGTCCTGGTTGGCTTTGCCTTCAGCCCAGTCCAGAGTGAACTTCTGTGTTAAGACTGTTTTCCCAATGCCAGCCACTCCCTTTGTCATCACTGCTCTGATTGGTTTACCTCTTTCAGTTGAGCCTTTAAAGAGTTCTTCTTGTCTGATGGGTGTTTCTGATCTGTCTGGTTTACTGGATGCTTGTTCGATCTGTCTGATCTCATGTTCCTTGTTGACCTCTGTGGTGTCTCCCTTGGTGATGTAGATCTCCGTGTAGATTTCATGTAGGGATTCAGATTTTTCCATTAATTTGATATTTTCAAATGTTTCCTTCAGGTTTGATTTGAGTTCACCTTGGCACTTAGTGAGAATATCTGAATGAACAAGAAAGACATTTACATGAAAGACACATCAAAATATTTCCTTCTAATTGGACCCATTTCTGATAAAATAGCAGGTTGTTTTCCTTTAATCTAGTCACTGGATCTTGTTGCATAATTATCTGTACATTGTCCAGTATAAGTTCCACCCCACAGAGAACCATCAGTTTTCCCACAGAGAACCATGGCCCTAAACCTGACTGACTCTTATTCCTGCTGCTGGGAGACGAGGCACGATACCAGCAGCTCTCTCTCCAGTTATACAGGAAGTGGATGGCTCTTAATGTGTCCCAGTGTCCCTGCAGTAGCCACCATCTACAAGACACCCTGGGGGGTCACAGTAATAACCCGTCCCTTCCTCCCCAAGTCATGTTGGATGGCAAATGATACCTCCTTCCACCTGTAGGGGGCTGGGCCTTTAGTAATGACTAGGACAGAATCTGCAGTGAGCAATCCCAGTGAGGCTGAGCAATGTGCTCCTCTGATGTTTAGAGCTTACCCTACAGTCCCCTTTAAAACACGGACAATGACCCTGTCTGCCTCCATGCAACATTGATCACAACTGTCCAATCTTATTGGGTTTAACAGGTTAAGGAATAGTGGTTAGGAAGAGACGAAAGGCGATACATTTTGGACAATTTTACCGAAACCCCAACACCATGTGGAGGTGATGGTTCTCTGAGGGTATATCAGGAGTCTAAAAACCTGATGCATGGCTGTGAAAAATAAAAAAAGTTATCTTTTGGTACACTCTTTTTTAAAGACCTACCTTCAGGGTCTGATGGGAATTCTGATAATTCCTCTTCTAGATCATTCCTCGGGATCTTCTTCAAAACTTCTCTGGTCACTTTAATGGTGTTTATGTCGTAGTCCCGAAGCATCAGATCCACTGTGTCCCCTCGGTCTGCTTTCTCTAGTTCACTCTTTGGGATTCCTGGGAATCCTAGGACCTTCCCCTCGAGGTGCCACTTGAACTTTTTAAACTCATTTTCCCCCAAATCTTTTAAAGTTTTGAATAGGACTTCTCTAGGTGTCTCCATCTTTTCTCCCTGCAGAGCAAAGATACAGAGAAAGAAAATCTTTATCTTACAGAACAACATGGCTTTGTATTGTATTTTTTTACTTTTGAAAACCATAACAGGCCTAAAAATGCATCTTTTTAGAATAGCCTTTAACTAGATTTTTAAAACCCCCACATTTTGCCATGTCACTGCTTTATTCTGTTGTCTTAATTGTTTTGATTATTTTTGTTGTTTTGTTTGAGCCTTTTTACTCTGAAGCACTTTGAGTTTTCTTTACGCAAATGAGAAGTGCACTTATAAATAAAATTGATTATTATTATTATTAACAGGCCTTCGGGATCCAAAGAACAGCCGCCATGTGACTTTGGATGGCTTCAGTTCAGATGTCGAGTTAGTAAATACCCTAATCGGTTCTAAACTTGTTTTAATACCTTAGACTTCACCAAAGACATTCAGGAAGTCAGTTCTGTCTTTTTCTCAGTCAGATCATAAAGTGGTCTAGCACAGGGGTTCCCAAAGTGGGGGTCGCGAGATGATTACAAAATAAAAAATGTAATTGTGAAAAAAAAAAAAAAAAATTATCAATTATTATCAATATTTCTAATCAATTTTTTTTAAATTATTATTGATAATAACGTGTGCAGACATTTTTCAGGGGTGGACTGGCCATCTGTATCATTTCCCCGCAGCGAGGCTCCCCCCGTTGACAATCCACTAGCGCAGTGTTTCTCAAACTTTTTCATACCAAGGACACTTCACCAATAAAGAAACACTCCCGGACCCCCTGACTCCACAGATACCCAGAAACAACAGGCCTGCTTCCAACAGCACATCACAGCCTAATAATGAGGGCTGAACTTCTCTACATCGCCTCGTTCACACAATAAATCAACAATACAAATACAACTACAGATTATATAAGCATTTAAAATGCTCTCAGGTTTTCCACCTCTTATGAAATGTAGACTACATTTATTACGGAGTTTACGTCCAGCAGACTCTCAGATCGTTGGCTACTGAGAGAAATGCAAAACACACCGCATGCAGTACGACACAAACCTCCGCTGTGGATTTTCAAGACAAAATACAGTAAACCTCTGGTCGCAGGCCCAAGTTTAACTCTCTGAGGTCTAACTCTCTGAGGTCTACCTCTCTGAGGTCTAACTCTCTGAGGTCTAACTCTCTGAGGTCTACCTCTCTGAGGTCTAACTCTCTGAGGTCTAACTCTCTGAGGTCTAACTCTCTGAGGTCTACCTCTCTGAGGTCTAACTCTCTGAGGTCTAACTCTCTGAGGGCTACCTCTCTGAGGTCTAACTCTCTGAGGTCTACCTCTCTGAGGTCTAACTCTCTGAGGTCTAACTCTCTGAGGTCTAACTCTCTGAGGTCTAACTCTCTGAGGTCTACCTCTCTGAGGTCTAACTCTCTGAGGTCTACCTCTCTGAGGTCTAACTCTCTGAGGTCTACCTCTCTGAGGTCTAACTCTCTGAGGTCTAACTCTCTGAGGTCTAACTCTCTGAGGTCTAACTCTCTGAGGTCTACCTCTCTGAGGTCTACCTCTCTGAGGTCTAACTCTCTGAGGTCTAAGCCATTGTTTCACATGTTAGGCTCGCGTGGGCTTTTTTTTATAAAAATGCTATTAAAACATGAACCTTGGTGACCGTCGGGCTGGCCTGCATGCTCTGCCCCAACAGCAGCCTCTGATCATCAACAGACTTCATGCAACGCTTCATCGGATGCAGATATATTATAATCTCTCTCTAACCCCTAACATCTAAATCTGAAAAGTTTGGGAACCCCTGGACTCTAGCAGACTGATTGGTGAGTCACAGCTTAACCTGGAGTCCCTGCTCATCAGACCAACACAGTCTCACTCCCTGAAGGTCCAGGAGCGACGCTCGGTCAGGGTCCTATGGAGCGACGCTTGGTCAGGGTCCTATGGAGCGACGCTTGGTCAGGGTCCTATGGAGCGACGCTTGGTCAGGGTCCTATGGAGCGACACTTGGTCAGGGTCCTATGGAGCCACGCTTGGTCAGGGTCCTATGGAGCGACGCTTGGTCAGGGTCCTATGGAGCCACGCTTGGTCAGGGTCCTATGGAGCGACGCTTGGTCAGGGTCCTATGGAGCGACGCTTGGTCAGGGTCCTATGGAGCGACGCTTGGTCAGGGTCCTAAGGAGCGACCCTTGGTCAGGGTCCTATGGAGCGACGCTTGGTCAGGGTCCTATGGAGCGACGCTTGGTCAGGGTCCTAAGGAGCGACCCTTGGTCAGGGTCCTATGGAGCGACGCTTGGTCAGGGTCCTATGGAGCCACGCTTGGTCAGGGTCCTATGGCGTGCAGTTGTGACGCGCCGAGTCTCCTTCAGCTTCATAAACGGATGCAAAGAGCTTTCAACTGATTGCAATGTATTCCCATCGGCGGCGGTATTTGACGCTCAGGGAAGCACCGCATCGGTCCATGTCGGCGGCACTTAAAGGCAATGTGAGCGTCCATTCCCATTGGATAACGGAGGATTTTACACCCGGAAGTAAGTATTCTCTTTACTGTCGATTGATTTTACAGTGATATCTGCACTACTCATCAACTCAGAAACACCAGATGATCCTTGTTAATTACACAACATTGATTGGTTTAAATTGTGTTCAATGCTTTTGTATTTTTCCCCTTCGATTCGGAGAAACAAATATTTTTTCGGAGTTTAGGATGGCAGAAGACACTACACTACCCAGAATCCTCAGCTTTCGTTTGGGACTACAACATGTGCTTTGCTTCACAAACCCCGTGATTAGTCCTCAAGCTCTGTGATTGGTTGACCTCCAACTGCATTCCAAATGAAAAACACGTTTCGTAAAAGATCAAATCCTACTTTATTCAGCAGTGCTTGCTTTACTCTTTGAAAGTCATCACATGAATGCATTGTAATAAATGGTAAACAGCAGTATATTTTATTTTGTTAACACTGTAAACTTGACAGCTTTTTAACCCAAACCACCTGCTGGTTAAAGCACGTTATTACACGTTTAGAGTCATTGCAATGCAGGTCGATTGTGTTGCTTTTTAATGACTGTTTAAAATGCCTTTTTCTTAATGTCTTTCATTTTGGGGGTGGGCTGAAAAGTGTGGGAACCCCTGGACTCTAGCAGACTGATTGGTGAGTCACAGCTTAACCTGGAGTCCCTGCTCATCAGACCAACACAGTCTCACTCCCTGAAGGTCCAGGAGCGACGCTTGGTCATACATACAAACTAATTAGGCTTTATTAAAACATTAAAGAATACTTTAGGTTAAGGTCTTCTTTTAAATAAGCAAAAAGCTTTGGGGGTATCTGATCAATATTAAGCCTGACAAAGTACTTAACGTCTAATATATTGCATGGTTTGTTTTGGGACTTGACAATCAACTTTCCTGCAATGTTAACTATGTTGAAGCACTTATTTTAACCGATATTATACATATTTATTAAACTCTTATAAGATGTATGTAGATAGAATAAGAAATGTGCAGAATATGACAGTTTAATGGTGGAGGTACACACATATTGATAGATCTCTTGTTGAGGAACCTGTGACCCAAGTTTTTCATTCATTGCATAACTACACCGTAGTTGTGTATAATATGATATGTCAATAAACCTTTGAAGATCTTGAAATCTTGAAAGGGATGTGCAAAATAGCCATTATATACAGTACATATATATACAACGCAATCGCACAACGTCACGTCCGTTAATTCCACATCCACACACATGGATTAACATCGATTGAATACATGAATGTAGCCTTTGTTTCTGCTAAAAGAGGCGTCGACCAGCTGGGGCAACAAGAACATCGGCGAAATCCAGTGTGACTATTACAAAATAAATCATTATTATATTAATATTGACAATAACAACCGACCGTCGTGGCAGAGCATTTGCTTGGCATTTCCGGGTATTTCTCCACTGGTTGGGCCATGTTAACAATACCGTGTAACTGTCACGTTTGAAGGGACGAGATCGTGACGTCTTCACGTCTCCCAGCATGGTAAATCGTCACATGTTCACGTCTTGCCGTGATACCGGGTTGCTCTACCCAGGGGTGGATCTACGAAGGCAGCTGCCCCCCCACTGTAGAGCTTTGCCCCCCCAGCTGCCCCCCCACTGTAGAGCTTTGCCCCCTGCCCCCCTAACTTTTGTGTCCCTAAAACTGTACTTGTAGAAACAAACCTACTCTATGTCCTCAAGCTTCTCAAGCAACGAAACAAGCAGTTCATTCATTAAAAGTGAATCATTTTAAATATCATCTTAGGCCCGTTAAAAACGTAGCTACGGCCCTGCATTAAACTGTGGAGCGGCGTTCACACAGACCGTGGCTCACACCGCTGCAGAGGGAGCGAGCTGTCCCAGCACCTGAAGGCAGATCAGCTTCCCCTGAGAGCATCTCCCCTTCCACTAGTTTTGCTTTACTAAAGACGAGAGCTTGAAACAAAATATTACTAAAACGCTGCCGTTTGAATCGATAGCGTTTAACGGTCGCTGTTTGGGGCGTCACGTACAAAATACTACACAGACAGCGCTAGCTGGGAGATCGATCACTTTTATTTGCTAAACTATGCGGTACTATTAAATCCACGTAAATTACACATCACAGCAATGAGATCAATGAAACCAGGACACATCCTTTACCGTCAAACTGGGTCTGAACACAGCTGCCTGTGAGCCTGATCAATACTTTCTGATGTTATATTTATGATAGGCTACTTATCAGCTACATGGCCCTGACGTGTGAAGTTAGACACACATTTGTACCAGAGCTTTTCACAAGGAGACTCTTGCAGGCCAGAGTAGCTGGAGTGATTCAACAACAACACAAAGACATATCTGAGAAGAGACCAGGAAGAACAGAAAGAAGAAAAGGAAAAGAGAGTTCACTGAAGAGACCAGGAGGGTTAGAGCAGGAGGAAGAGGAGGAGATGAAGAGACCAGGAGGGTTGGAGCAGGAGGAAGAGGAGGAGATGAAGAGACCAGGAGGGTCAGAGCAGGAGGAAAAGGAGGAGATGAAGAGACCAGGAGGGTCAGAGCAGGAGGAAGAGGAGGAGATGAAGAGACCAGGAGGGTCAGAGCAGGAGGAAGAGGAGGAGATGAAGAGACCAGGAGCGTCAGAGCAGGAGGAAGAGGAGGAGATGAAGAGACCAGGAGGGTCAGAGCAGGAGGAAGAGGAGGAGATTAAGAGACCAGGAGGGTCAGAGCAGGAGGAAGAGGAGGAGATGAAGAGACCAGGAGGGTCAGAGCAGGAGGAAGAGGAGGAGATGAAGACATTAGTGAAGAAGAAGAAATGTATGTGAGGAATAGAGATGAAGTGTCAGAAAGAGGGACAGAGGCAGGGATCAGGAGGCAGAGGAGACTCCAGCTGGACCACATGGTATGTTCTTATTCTCCTTGCATATTCCATTACAGCAGCACAATCTAGCGGCTCTAAGTATTGACACATATTGATTGAAATGTGTTGCTGCACAGGTCACCTTTAGCTCTCTGGAGAGATGGGTGATGTCATTTGTGTACTTTTACTGTAGGCCTACTTACAGTAAACAGAATTCTGAGTATTCTCTGAATCGGGTGCTTTTTGGGTCTTTACATTTTTGAAAAATGAAACCAAAATGTTTGCATTTGTTATCATAACATCTGATAGTGGACTACTTAAACCTTTGAGAAAACACATTTTCCCAACTCAGGCACAACATATAAATAATGACTAGGAATTTCCTTGAAAAAATGTGACAGGGTTGAATTTGACGGGGTTGAAGTTTCTGTCCAGGTAAACAGTGACCCTGTCCAGGTAAACAGCAGGTAAACAGTGACTCAGAAACAGATTCCTGTGGGAGGATTCTCACCTGCTGAACGCTCTTCAGGTCCACTCACAGACTCTCTTCAGGTCCACTCACAGACTCTCTTCAGGTCCACTCACAGACTCTCTTCAGGTCCACTCACAGACGCTCTTCAGGTCCACTCACAGACTCTCTTCAGGTCCACTCACAGACGCTCTTCAGGTCCACTCACAGACGCTCTTCAGGTCCACTCACAGACTCTCTTCAGGTCCACTCACATAAACACTGCTCATCTCTTCCTCTTCAGTCCTGAGTCTGTCTGCATTTCCGCTATCTTTGCTTTTTACGCAACAGTTTTAACACCAACTGTCGCAAGTATGACTTCCGTGAAAGTGGAACTCTGTACTTCCCCTAACAGCTGCAGAGGAAATGGGGGGCGGGGGAAGTGCTGCAGTAGTTTTCCACTCAGGGGTCACCTTTAGACACAGAGAAACTTATATTATGAGAGAGTGATACCTGTCTTTGTCTTTAGCACTTACTATCATTGATGTCTGTTTTATTCAACCAAATGCCTTTGCTGATAAATACTCTGTTTCTAGACCGAGTGGTACCTACCGCCTGGATTCCACCGGGTGCGTCTGCGCCGTGGTTTTGTTCAGAACTCCAACAGCGACAAACCCCACCGGGCGCGTTTCAGAAGGGGAGCGTCTTGCGTGCCGGCTCGCAGTTTTTGTTGATTTGGGCATATTTCCTGGACATTTGTACTTCTGGAAGAAAGTAAGGCTGCTTTGTGCAGACAAAGTTAATAATAATTGTAATAGTCCAGTTATAAACGACATGAATCAAAGATGTGTTGCTGTATTTTAGTGGTAAAAAAACGCATTCATCATCATAATTATTCCATATATATAATTTACACACAGTGCCTGTAAACCGGAGGAGAACGCTGGCATTTCTCCTCCTACTTGAAAGACTACAGAGGGATAGGGTCTGCAAAATGTGTTTATTTTGGGGATGGACCGGATGCTCTGACCGTTCCACTTCCTGCCCGGCGCTACGCGACGCCTCGCGTCTCCGTCAAAAATAGACCAGTCGCGTATTCTTTGCGGAGCCCAGTGCCGGGACGCTTCAGGGACGCTTCAGGGACGCTTCTGAGCCGCGACGCTTCTGAGCCGCGACGCGGCGCGTCTGGTGGAAACACACGCATTGACTAGAGTGGCCGAGATCGCTGCGCACGGCGCGTCGCAGCCGTAACGCGGCGCAGACGGACCCGGTGGAATACAGGCAACCTGGTCTCACCAGAATACGTGACTCCACCACGACTCCTTAACACCGCAGTACGTGGTGGAGTCACGGACTCTGCTACATTTAAGTGAATGAGGCTCCTTTGTTGTGGTGCACACACGCATTTCTACAACGTCCCGCAGTGAGCTTTTATTCTATAAAACGTTTTTAAAATCTACTTTATAGCTTGTAGTAACTCACGGGAGGCTTCTTTTATTTTATTTGTATTCATAATATTTTTTATTTTTCGTCAGAATGTATTCTGGTGCATTAGTTAAGAATTTTTGTTCTCAAAAAACAGTGCATTGTGTGTAATACAACTGTGATTTTTATTAAATGAGTTAGTTTTTTAAGGAAGGCCAGAGCTTCAGCTGTGTCAAATAGATTGTTCCCTTTAGTTAACGTTATTTAAAAGATAATTATATTCCTATTTGATCATGTCCCCTTTATTGTAGGCCAATACTACAAACAAATATTTTTTCTGAGTTTAGGATGGCAGAAGACACTACACTACCCAGAATCCTCAGCTATTGTTCCGCTTTGCTCGACAAACCCCGTGATTAGTCCTCAAGCTCTGTGATTGGTTGACCTCCAACTGCATTCCATATGAAAAAAAACGTTTCGTAAAAGATCAAATCCTACTTTATTCAGCAGTGCTTGCTTTACTCTTTGAAAGTCATCACATGAATGCATTGTAATAAATGGTAAACAGCAGTATATTTTATTTTGTTAACACTGTAAACTTGACAGCTTTTGAACCCAAACCACCTGCTGGTTAAAGCACGTTATTACACGTTTAGAGTCATTGCAATGCAGGTAGATTGTGTTGCTTTTTAATGACTGTTTAAAATGCCTTTTTCTTAATGTCTTTCATTTTTGTAAAGCACTTTTGAATGTGTTATATTTTATGAAAACATTTAAATATTAAGAGTACATACAAAATAGTGGGAAAGTAGAAGGTCAATGATAGAAATATGGAATAGAAAATATCAAGAAGATACTGTAAATGATATCTAGAATAAAACAGTTTAGTGCCGGATAGGAGGACGTGCAAAACAGACAAACTAATTAGGCTTTATTAAAACATTAAAGAATACTTTAGGTTAAGGTCTTCTTTTAAATAAGCAAAAAGCTTTGGGGGTATCTGATCAATATTAAGCCTGACAAAGTACTTAACGTCTAATATATTGCATGGTTTGTTTTGGGACTTGACAATCAACTTTCCTGCAATGTTAACTATGTTGAAGCACTTATTTTAACCGATATTATACATATTTATTAAACTCTTATAAGATGTATGTAGATAGAATAAGAAATGTGCAGAATATGACAGTTTAATGGTGGAGGTACACACATATTGATAGATGTCTTGTTGAGGAACCTATGACCCAAGTTTTTCATTCATTGCATAACTACACCGTAGTTGTGTATAATATGATATGTCAATAAACCTTTGAAGATCTTGAAATCTTGAAGGGATGTGCAAAATAGCCATTATATACAGTCTTTAATGAACGATTAGAGAATAACGAGTAATGAATAACTTTATAGGGATCTGCAGATAAATGTTTAGTCTTCTCAAGCACCCACTACCAAATATCTCTCCTGATTGTTGGCACTTGACAATCACCTTCCCTGAATTTGACTCAGGTGTAACTAAAGTCTGATTTAAGGGTTGTTTATATTTCACATCATTAATCCAAATCTGTAAAGTAACTAAAATAAATGTAGTGGAGTAAAAATAGCAGGTTAACCTTAAGGAAATCCCTCAGGATTATAAAAGACCCCCATCACCCCAGCCACAAACTGCTCTGTCTGCTGCCATCTGGCAGGCGGTACCGCAGCATCCGGACTCAAACCTCCAGACTCAGGGACAGCTTCATCCCACAGGCCAGAAGATATTAAACACCTGAACTTTGAAACAACATCCATAACATTCATCTGGCTGCTACTTAGAAATTATTTATCTAATATATCACATTCCAATCACTTGTATAAAGACTCTTATTGCACTATTTCACTTTTTACTATTTTACAATTTTTCTTTTTGTATTTACATGCACTATTTTTTCTGTGTATCTGTTTTATTGTGTTGCACTGTTGGAGGAGCCTGTGACCTAAGGGGGGGGGGTAGGACACGTTCGATTCCTGTTTTGGTTAGTGTGCCGTCGATGGGATTCATTCCATTTCAAAGTGCTGTTTGATGCTCGGCGTAAACGTCGCGCACTGCCACTCCAACATCCAATCACAGAGCTTGAGGACTAATCACGGGGTTTGTGAAGCAAAGCACATTATGTAGTCCCAAACAAACAAAGATATTCAAGCTCTGGGTGCAGATGGCGGCGGCGGCCAATAATCTGGGTGTGTTAGGGCTGTCGCTGATTTCTCCTCAGCAGGACACTCCCGCCCCCCCCGTCTGAGGACGGGAGTGATTATTGGCTTTTGCTGGAGCAACGCAGGACTGGTGAGGAGAGAGAGGGGGGGGGGCTGTGGGTCAGTGGGCATCTGACCCCCTCCCCGTATGTAATGTGCTTATGTTTTCCGGGCCCCCGGCCCCGGGGGACGTAACGCGCACATGGGCCCAGAGGGCTGGGTTTTTTTTCTTTTCCCTGCATTAAGACAGGGGGAGAAAAATTCTCTACGTTATGGCACACCTTCGCGGGGTAGGTAAGTCAGGGTGTGCCCGGCCCGCCGCAGCCTCTTTTTCTTCTCTCCTTGGCGTTGGCCGAGGGAGAGGTGAGGGAGGCGCAGCGGCTGCTAGACAGGAAGCCGGTCTAAAACAGGAGGTTGGAGCAGTACTCTCGCGGGACAGCAGAGCGGGTATACGACGGGCTCCGCCCCCTGTACCCATAGAGTCCAGTAGAGGGCGGAGCCTGTGAGAGATATAACGTAGAGTTACGTAACCCTACGTTTCCGTGGTGCAGACACGTAAATGTAGCAGAGTCCGTGCCTCCACCACGTACTGCGGTGTTAAGGAGTCGTGGTGGAGTCACGTATTCTGGTGAGACCAGGTTGAATAAAGGGGTGAAAACACATCAGAGTGACTGAAACCCAGTCAGTGTGAGAGGGGTTGTAGTTCTACTATCTGTCCACTAACTGACCCTCTGACACAGATCACCACTGACTCATGTGATGAGGCAAGTCAGGAATAATAAATCAGAACACCTTTCTACATAGTTACAGCAAAGTAAAGAGAATACATATTAATTAAGAGGCATGCATAACATATTAGATGGATCAATTACACAATGTACATTTTAAAAAAAGTACCCCTCCAGGTGGAAAACAATAGGTACAGTAACAGTATTTTTAAAATGTTTTAAATTTAAATAAAACAAGTGCAGAATGTAGGGATGTAGCCAAAGTGCGAGTGAGCGTGGGAGCGAGCGAGGGAGAGAGAGAGAGAGAGAGAGGGCGCACCGGTACCGGCGCTGTTGTTATTAGCACCTTAGCTGCTCTAACGGATATAAGAAGAAGATGTTTCTACAAAGTGGAGGAGAGCTCTCCTGTCAGACTGAGAGGCTCAGGGAGGTAAAGGACTGAGTGTTTAGATAGTTAACTATAAGTTATCTCAGTGGGTCTCAAACGGTTTTGATCACAATTATGTAAACACATATTTCCAAGGCACACCTTTATAATTATTGGGATAAACAGGTTTGAAATCATTTCAATGTATATTACATCTCATTACGTGTCACTTGTTAGACGCTTTTATCCAAAGCGACTTACATACTCAATACTGTGGGCAATCCCCACAGGAGCAATTTGGGGTGAAGTGTCTCAGGGACACAACGACATGCTGACTGCAGTGGGACTCGAACTTGCTATCCTCTGATTTGAAGATCAGCGCATTAACCCACTGCGCCACACGCCTCCCTATATACTATAGGACAGTAAACCAAAACTATCGTTTAAAACTGGAGAGATACAAAAATATGCATAAATAAATGAATGTTAACTTGGTAAAAATAAATAAAATACGTTACATTTATTTGTTATTGGCTATGGTAGGTTATTGGTTACGTTCACATACTTATTTGATTATTAAAATGTAAACCGATCTTTTTCATATGGGTGTTTTAGAGTTTTGTAGGGCATGACAAGGGAAGTCCCACCTATCTAGTTTACTACCCCGACAAAGAGAAGGTGCAGAAGCACAGACTGGTAAAGTTTGTGTATTGTCCGACCGGCCCACTTCGGTACCTCCCGAAAACTCCCGGTACTCCCAATGGCCAGTCCCCCCCTGGTAGGGAGCGCAAACCCCCAGAGTACTTGAGAGATTATACTCAGGCAGATATGATGAGGATGATAAAACACTGTGTAGATTATTGCTACAGAGCAGTTTGCGGTGTACCTCTGACCTTTAAAGAGCCCATGACATCGACTGAGTCAGAAAACTGGGGAAAAGCGATGGATGAGAAAATGAAGTCTCTAGAAGACAATCAGACTTTTACCCTGACAAAATTGCCAGAGGGCAAGAAAACAGTTGGGGGTAAATGGGTCTATTCAGTTAAGGGAGACGTTGACGGACACGACAAGTACAAGGCTAGGTTCGTAGCGAAAGGATACAGTCAGAGGGCGGGGATAGATTATGGGGAGACGTTCTCACCAACAGCCAACCTGACAAGTGTACGTGTATTAATGCAGAAGGCAGCCCAAGAAGATTTGGTTTTACACCAGATGGATGTAAAGACGGCCTACCTGCATGCTCCCATCGATCACGACATTTACATGGAACAACCTGAGGGTTATGTAAAGGAGGGAGGAAAGCTAGTGTGTAAGCTAGAGAAGCCAATTTACGGCTGAAGCAGTCAGGGCGAAATTGGAATACGATGTTGCATGAATGTTTAACAGAGGACAATTTCACACAGAACCCGGCAGACCACTGCGTGTACTCCAAGGAGTCTAAAGAGGGGAAAGTAGTAATTGCTATCAGGGTCGATGATCTTATCATCGCGGCCAGCAACACCAAGATTCTAGAGAAAGTGAAAAACATGCTTTCCACAAAATGTAAGATGAAGGATTTGGGGAGGTTAGATCATTTTCTGGGCATGGATTTCAGTCAGTCTGACGGCTGTGTGAAAGTGTCACAAAAGAGGTATGTTGAAAAGATACTGGAACGTTTGGACATGCAGGAGTGTAGGGTAAGAGAAACACCATGTGACCAAAAGTTAGACTACACTGAAGATGCACCTAAAATGGCGGATGTGAAGAAGTACAGAGAGCCTGTCGGCAGCCTTATTTATTTGACTACCTGTACACGTCCAGACCTATGTTTCGTGGTGAGCAAGTTATCACAGCATTTTGCTGAACCGACAGATGAGCATTGGGTTACAGTAAAACACGTTTTGCGTTATCTCAGGGGTACTGCAGACAAACAGCTTTGTTTCAGAAAGAGCAGAAACCAGGCCCACAGGCTGAGTGACGCTGATTGGGCTGCAGATCAAACCGATAGACGCAGTACGACGGGGTATTGTGTGAGCCTGGGTAAGGACAGCTCACTAGTCTCTTGGAAAACCAAGAAACAGCCTACAGTAGCGCTTTACACATGTGAAGCTGAGTATATGGCTCTAGCTCTAACTATACAGGAGTGTATTTATTTGGAGCAGCTACTGGAAGGCATAGATACATACGTGTATAAGGAAACAGTTAACGAGGACAATCAGGGGACAATAGTTCTCATGTCTCTTGACCTGTGTGCATCTAATAAAGAACGCCGAGATGAATGGCTAAACTTGAACTGTGAGAAAAGTCACCTTTCTGCTGCAGATAGACAAAAGGTATAAGATCTGCTGACACATAGCCTTCCTCAGGCAGTGTGTCAGTGTGTCTGTGTGTCAGTGTGTCAGCGTGTCAGTGTGTCAGCGGTGTCAGTGTGTCAGCGTGTCTGCGTGTCTGCGTGTCAGTGTGTCAGCGTGTCAGTGTGTCAGTGTGTCAACCCCCCCCCCCCCCCCCCGCAGTGGATAGAGCCTTGGTGTTTGGATCAGGGGGTCACAGGTTCAAACCCCACTGCAGTCAGCATGTCGTTGTGTCCCTGAGACACTTCACCCCAAAGTGCTCCTGTGGGGATTGTCCACAGTATTGAGTATGTAAGTCGCTTTGGATAAAAGTGTCTAACAAGTGACATGTCATGTAACAAGTAATGTCACATGTAATGTCACATGTAATGTCATCTATCACCCGGAGACCCAGAAAGAAACAGGTTTCAAATTTCCTTTTTTTTTAGATCACACAAGTCTTTAGGGTGTTATTAACATAATGACTAACAAAAACTAAAAATATATATTTGTATTGGTGTTGTATTGTGTGTCCTCTGTAGAGGACATCAGGTGTTAGTTATGTGAAGCATAGCATACAAACAACATTAACATACAAGTGCATTTAGACAACATTAGAGCACAACAACTCAATGCAACACATACTGAGCCCTCATGTGAAGTACTCCATCCTTTTGTGAAATGCAGAGATACATCTGACACTTGATGTATGTGTTCCCACTGCATCCGTCTGCCATGCACCCTACAGAAACCTACGTGTCAGGGTTGGCCCATAGTGGACTCCATTTGTGTTTGTAAAATGGGGGAAATAAAAAGTGAGCAAATCCCCAAGTCCTCCTCAGAGGACATTCATAAAAACATTCAGTTTTAGGTCAAATCATTATTACACTGCTCTGAAACTCAAGTGTCCTAGTTGGGTTGCGGTACGGAGTTGTCCAATATGGCGGACCATCTCGCACATGCGCACTGCAGATAGGGCAGGGCGGCAGATCGGGTAGTGACAGTGACAACCGGTCTCTACCTGACCGGTCTCT
This sequence comes from Dissostichus eleginoides, assembly GCA_031216635.1. Classification (NCBI taxonomy): domain Eukaryota; kingdom Metazoa; phylum Chordata; class Actinopteri; order Perciformes; family Nototheniidae; genus Dissostichus; species Dissostichus eleginoides. Next base: position 29,396,829 of record CM062281.1, on the reverse strand, counting down.
ACCCGGTCTCTACCTGACCCGGTCTCTACCTGGTCTCTACCTGACCCGGTCTCTACCTGACCCGGTCTCTACCTGACCGGTCTCTACCCGGTCTCTACCTGACCCGGTCTCTACCTGGTCTCTACCTGACCCGGTCTCTACCTGACCGGTCTCTACCTGACCCGGTCTCTACCTGGTCTCTACCTGACCCGGTCTCTACCTGACCCGGTCTCTACCTGGTCTCTACCTGACCCGGTCTCTACCTGGTCTCTACCTGACCCGGTCTCTACCTGACCCGGTCTCTACCTGGTCTCTACCTGACCCGGTCTCTACCTGACCCGGTCTCTACCTGACCGGTCTCTACCTGACCCGGTCTCCACGCTGTGTGTCTGTCAGGAAACACGCTGTTAACAAACAGTTCCTGCAAACATCCACTGATAAACTGCGATGTTAACCTCGTGATAACCTCATTTGTTTGTAACTCAGGATCTTACCTGTGGTTACTCTAGAAAAAGGTACATGTGTGCATTTTATTATAAAGTTGTGTATATTTACAGACTGTTGCAAAAACTAAGAAGCTTATACAAATCAGGTTTAAAACTAAAATAACTTTACCAAAAGTAACACAATTAAAGATGTTTGGAGTTTTATTTGAGTTATTTATTTAAATGTTTTGTCAAAGAGAAGCTGATCTGAAAGCGTTGGTACATACAGTTAGGGCACTTCCTGTTTCTGCCGGAGAGAGGGGAGTCTGTCCCAAAGCTTGCTGCTGTGTTTACTCCCTCCATCCGACAGGAGGAGCCTCGCTGAGCTGAGAGTGAGGCTCCTCGGAGTTCACTCCGTCACGGAGGGGGAGTGTGTAGGGGTAGGGTGTAGGGCGTGGTTTGGGATTGGGCCTAAGGAGCGGAACACTACGTCATCACAGTTCTCCCCGTGCGCACGTTCCCTGCTGTCTCAACGTGCTGACGTCACAATACGGAAGTAGACAGAAGGTAAACAGAAGCTCAAGATGTCGGTTTCTAACCCGAGACAAACGTTCCTGAACCCGGTGAGAGGCTCAGATATAATCATATATATAATATCAGATATAATATACCTTCGTTCAGAGTCAGGACTTTCTAATGTGCTACTGTCATGTTTAACCAGAGGTACTTTGCTAAAGTACTGAACGAAGTACACTTAGAGGTACTTCTACTTTACTTTACTAAAGTACTGAACGAAGTACACTTAGAGGTACTTCTACTTTACTTTACTAAAGTACTGAACTAAGTACACTTAGAGGTACTTTACTTTGACTCAAGTACTGAACTAAGTACACTTAGAGGTACTTCTACTTTACTTTACTAAAGTACTGAACGAAGTACACTTAGAGGTACTTCTACTTTACTTTACTAAAGTACTGAACGAAGTACACTTAGAGGTACTTTACTTTGACTCAAGTACTGAACTAAGTACACTTAGAGGTACTTCTACTTTACTTTGACTAAAGTACTGAACTAAGTACACTTAGAGGTACTTTACTTTGACTCAAGTACTGAACTAAGTACACTTAGAGGTACTTCTACTTTACTTTGACTAAAGTACTGAACTAAGTACACTTAGAGGTACTTTACTTTGACTCAAGTACTGAACTAAGTACACTTAGAGGTACTTCTACTTTACTTTACTAAAGTACTGAACTAAGTACACTTAGAGGTACTTCTACTTTACTTTGACTAAAGTACTGAACGAAGTACACTTAGAGGTACTTCTACTTTACTTTGCTAAAGTACTGAACGAAGTACACTTAGAGGTACTTCTACTTTACTTTACTAAAGTACTGAACTAAGTACACTTAGAGGTACTTCTACTTTACTTTGACTAAAGTACTGAACTAAGTACACTTAGAGGTACTTCTACTTTACTTTACTAAAGTACTGAACTAAGTACACTTAGAGGTACTTATACTTTACTTTACTAATGTACTGAACTAAGTACACTTAGAGGTACTTCTACTTTACTTTGACTAAAGTACTGAACGAAGTACACTTAGAGGTACTTCTACTTTACTTTGACTAAAGTACTGAACGAAGTACACTTAGAGGTACTTCTACTTTACTTTGACTAAAGTACTGAACTAAGTACACTTAGAGGTACTTCTACTTTACTTTGACTAAAGTACTGAACTAAGTACACTTAGAGGTACTTCTACTTTACTTTGACTAAAGTACTGAACGAAGTACACTTAGAGGTACTTCTACTTTACTTTGACTAAAGTACTGAACGAAGTACACTTAGAGGTACTTCTACTTTACTTTACTAAAGTACTGAACTAAGTACACTTAGAGGTACTTTACTTTGACTCAAGTACTGAACTAAGTACACTTAGAGGTACTTCTACTTTACTTTACTAAAGTACTGAACTAAGTACACTTAGAGGTACTTCTACTTTACTTTACTAAAGTACTGAACTAAGTACACTTAGAGGTACTTCTACTTTACTTTACTAAAGTACTGAACGAAGTACACTTAGAGGTACTTATACTTTACTTTACTAAAGTACTGAACTAAGTACACTTAGAGGTACTTCTACTTTACTTTACTAAAGTACTGAACTAAGTACACTTAGAGGTACTTCTACTTTACTTACTAAGTACTGAACTAAGTACACTTAGGGGTACTTTACTTTGACTAAAGTACTGAACTAAGTACACTTAGAGGTACTTCTACTTTACTTTACTAAAGTACTGAACTAAGTACACTTAGAGGTACTTCTACTTTACTTTGACTAAAGTACTGAACTAAGTACACTTAGAGGTACTTTACTTTGACTCAAGTACTGAACTAAGTACACTTAGAGGTACTTCTACTTTACTTTACTAAAGTACTGAACTAAGTACACTTAGAGGTACTTCTACTTTACTTTACTAAAGTACTGAACTAAGTACACTTAGGGGTACTTTACTTTGACTCAAGTACTGAACTAAGTACACTTAGAGGTACTTTACTTTGACTCAAGTACTGAACTAAGTACACTTAGAGGTACTTATACTTTACTTTGACTAAAGTACTGAACTAAGTACACTTAGAGGTACTTATACTTTACTTTGACTAAAGTACTGAACTAAGTACACTTAGAGGTACTTCTACTTTACTTTTACTAAAGTACTGAACTAAGTACACTTAGAGGTACTTCTACTTTACTTTTACTAAAGTACTGAACTAAGTACACTTAGAGGTACTTAAACTTTACTTTTACTAAAGTACAAGATCTGAGTACTTCTACTTTTACTCAAGTACAAGATCTGAGTACTTCTACTTTTACTAAAGTACAAGATCTGAGTACTTCTACTTTTACTCAAGTACAAGATCTGAGTACTTCTACGTTTACTAAAGTACCAGATCTGAGTACTTGTACTTGTACATGTGCTTTATCTAAAGATATGATGGAAAGCTCCTCTCATGACTCTGTTCTCTGATATATGTTAGAGACTGAAATATCTCAACCCGTTCCACGTGGGGTCAGTTCAGAAGCACATGCTTATGTTTCTTCATTTGAAGCATGTTTAAGCTTTATTTGAACTCACACTGTTTTATTTTAGTTGATCTTAAAGATATATTTTCTTGTCTCCTTGTCTCCTTGTCTCCTCCTCCAGGTGCTCCCCTTCTCAGGGACCATCCTGGGGGGGCTGCTCCCCGGAGAGATGCTCCTGATCCAGGGCTCCGTGCCCTCTGATGCTGACAGGTGTGTGTGTGTGTGTGTGTGTGTGTGTGTGTGTGTGTGTGTGTGTGTGTGTGTGTGTGTGTGTGTGTGTGTGTGTGTGTGTGTGTGTGTGTGTGTGTGGTGTGTGTGTGTGTGTGTGTGTGTGTGTGTGTGTGTGTGTGTGTGTGTGTGTGTGTGTGTGTGTGTGTGTGTGTGTGTGTGTGTGTGTGTGTGTGTGTGTGTGTGTGTGTGTGTGTGTGTGTGTGTGTGTGTCCTTTCCATTTGCTGCAGGCTTCGTAGTACAGGCCTCTGACCTGTGTTATTGTTGTTATTGTTGTTGTTGTGTGTCTCAGGTCCACCTGGAACCTGAGACACACAACAACAACAACAGGCGGTGATTTCTGCCGGCCGTCTTTCCTGCAACGGCAGTTTCTCTGTATTTCCTTTCTCCTGTAATATGACTTGATCGCTTTAAACTCCGCACACTGAGCTCTGATTGGTCAGCAGGCGGTGCTTTCACTGAGTTGATCTCTTAGCCTGCAACCTAACCTGCTCCGGAGCAGGCTAGCCGCTCAGCATCAGTTACCATGGAGATCTAGCCCGCTAAGAAGAGAACCAGCGTCGTAGGACCGGAAACCCAGAGTTAACCTGAAGTTAGCTAAGAGAACATCCGGCTTCGTAGTACAGGCCTCTGACCTGTGTTGTTATTGTTATTGTTATTGTTGTTGTTGTGTGTCTCAGGTTCCAGGTGGACCTGACCTGTGGCAGCAGTGTGACTCCTCGCTCTGACGTGGCGTTCCACCTGAACCCTCGCTTCAGACGCTCTGCGAGCCTCGTCTGCAACGCTCTGCTGGATCAGGTCTGGGGTCGAGAGCAAGTCCTCTACGAGAAACCCTTCGTCCCCGGAGACGACTTCGAGCTCATCGTCCTCGTCCTCGCAGACAGGTTCAAGGTCAGGGACTTTTATTGGATATTTAATGATCAGATCAAACAGCTTTAAAGAGTTCCTCTCTCCTGTAGTCCTGTAGGTGTTAGTGCAGGTCAACGGTCTGCAGAGGCTCAAATCCCTGAGTCCCTCCAGAGTTTCTATTATCCACTTTCAAGGTTTTCAAAATACTCCTGCATGGATTTATTGGTGATGGAAACAGGGAAATGTAATATAAGTACTTCTACCACACGTAGCTGATAATACTTGGTGACTGTTTATACTTCAATCTCAGAATCAGGTTTATCACCAAGTAGGTTAACAGATGAGAGGAAGTGTCCTTGGTGTATTTATAACACTCCTTGTTGTTAAATACCAACTATCTGCAATATACTTTACTCCACTACTTATTTAACCCAAATACCTGTACTTTCTACTTCTTCCATGTTGAACCCAAATACCTGTACTTTCTACTTCTTACACTTTGAACCCAAATACCTGTACTTTCTACTTCTTACACTTTGAACCCAAATACCTGTACTTTCTACTTCTTACATGTTGAACCCTAATACCTGTACTTTCTACTTCTTCCATGTTGAACCCAAATACCTGTACTTTCTACTTCTTACATGTTGAACACAAATACCTGAACTTTCTACTTCTTACATGTTGAACCCAAATACCTGTACTTTCTACTTCTTACATGTTGAACCCAAATACCTGAACTTTCTACTTCTTCCATGTTCCAAACAGGCTGGTTCCTTTAGTCTGAATGTGTGTTTGGTGGCGTGATCATTATTATTTAGAGTCATTGCGTGCCTATTGATTTGAACACGATCCGTGTATCCATCATTTCCTGGTCTTCTCTAAAGAAGAGGGACCAATGGAAACGTTGTCATGTTGCCGTTGTTCAGCATGGAAACATTCATTAGCTAACAATGACATTATTGTTCTATTAATATAAAGGGAGGTCAGGTACTCTTTAAAACAGCTGCTAGTTATGGGTACTTTTTACTGAAGTACATTTCAAAGCCTCTTTACTTTTACTTGAGTAAAGAAGTTTAGTCAGTACTTCTACTTTTAGAGTATTTTTAAACACGAGTATCTGTACTTCTACCTGAGTAAAGGATGTGTATACTTCAGAATCAGAATCAGAATCCCTTTATTAGTCCCACAGAGGGGACATGTGCATTGTTACAGCAGGAAAGAGCCACAGACAGCTCAATGTTACATATGTTAAAAAAAAGTACTAAGTTATGATATAATAAAAAATATAATTAAAAGAAAAGAAAAAAAACTAAAGAAAAAGTACTTTTCAAAATACAAATCCTGTAACAGTTCTTAGGATTTAGCAGCCAGGTATAAATTACAGTTATTAACGGCATATATATATAGCACATATTGCACATAGTTGATTGGTATTTAGCAGCAAGGGGTGATATAGTCTGTGTTGTGGTGTGTGTGTGTGTGTGTGGGGGAGGGGGGGTCTACTAGGGGCTGTGCTGGTTGTATAGTCTGACCGCTGCAGGAAGGAAGGACCTGCGGTATCTCTCCGTGAGACAGCGGGGCTGCAGCAGCCTGTCACTGAAGGAGCTGCACAGTGAGGACAGGGTGTCCTGGAGGGAGGACAGCTTGGCTGCCATTCTCCTGTCTCCCACCACCTCCACAGTGTCCAGAGGACTCCCCAGGACAGAGCTGGCCTTCCTTACCAGTCTGTTCAGTCTCTTGCTGTCAGCAGCCGAGATGCTGCTGCCCCAGCAGGCCACACCATAGAAAATGGCTGATGCCACAACAGAGTCGTAAAAAGTCTGAAGGAGTGCCCCCTGCACCCGAAAGACCTCAGTCTCCTCAGCAGAAAGAGTCTGCTCTGTCCCTTGTTGTACAGAGCAGCAGAATTATCAGTCCAGTCCAGTTTATTGTTCAGATGAACACCCAGGTATTTGTAAGATTTGCT